>BQNB010118237.1:0-21030 GCA_026074375.1 Tanacetum coccineum | reverse complement strand
AATGCTAGCGGTACCAACATCCAAACCAATTAGCAACACTTTTTCCGTCATAAAGTTGTTACTAAATCTACAATTAAACAGCAACACTAAGTGATAAACCGAGCAGTACTAATCCATACGTAGCAGTATAATCTTTAAACAGCCAATATATATCACACCAATTGTGGAGATCACACATGCTATACATAACCAATGAATATTTGTAACAATTCGTATTTTTTTGATCAATGAACGACGTCATTTAATTCACTATTTTTTTTCTCGTACACGTTTGCTTTTAATTTTAATTGTTACGTAAAATCGCGTAAGCTAAAAATTAACAATCAACGTAAACGGACACCAAACAAATTAAAGTTTTCATCAAGCAAACGTTATATTATTTTACGAAAGTAATAATTAACTTATATATTTTATTTTTATTGATTGCGTAAAGTGATTTCGTTTCGCAATAAAATACGTTTAGGCATACCCGGAACCACCAAAACTTTTCTACGCTTCAACAAATACCCACATTTATACCCAATACATAAAAGTTACAAAAATATATCATATATATCATACATGGGACGAAATTGTTGCAATGTATACAAGAAATATAAGAAAAATCTTCCAAGTGGCTTTGTACATCTCCTAGCTAATTAAACCAAGCCATAACTTGTTCCCTTTTTGACTATTTTCTTCCTTAAGACCATGAAGTTGTCCAATGACCAACTATTGCAATCTTTTGACCAAGACTTACCATATATACATGCATACTAGAGATAGGAACTCATACAACACCAAAACACTTAGCAAAAATCAAACCATCCCTCCCTTTTTGCTCCTCCAAGCTCACGGCACAAACAACCCCATAAAATAAATCCATACTAAATTATCTACAACCCATACACACCTACATACATCCTTCCTAAGATATTTTAAGGCATTTGCAAGCATTGGCTAACCATTTTCAAGCATTAATCAAGAAAAGAGAAGTTAGGGTTTTCATTTGGAAAACTAGGGTTCATATTGTGCAAGCTTTGGTTTCTAATCTAAACAAGGGTTTAGATTGTGTTAGTCATCATCTTCATTCACCATAAGGTCATCTTGAACTCTTTATGTTCTTACAATTTTCATTATATGCATATGTTAGTTCTATTATAGCTTGAATCACCATTTAGGATTTTGATCATGTAAAAAGGAGTTTTTACTTGTTGTCATCATATTGTACACTTTTATATATCTTATGATGTTAATGACATCATGTTAAAATGGACACATAAGTGATTTACACTCTTGGTTAAGCATAAAAATGATTATGTATTAATTAGGGTTTATAAAGTTACATAATATGTTACAAGTAAAAGAAAGGCAAATGACATATTAATGTTGATTATGGACTTTTAATCATGTTACTTGAACACTAAAATAAAGTCATGTTGGAAGAAATACACTTGTACACTTATGGTTTATATGTAAAAATGGCTAAGTATAAACTTGGAGTAAAAAGGTTACTTATGAAAGTTAAGGATTAAAAGTGTTAATATGGACTTGGTAATTTGGACATATGAGGACAATTATGGACTAATGGACTCTTATTATATGTAACACTTATGACATATATAAAATATAAGGCTTGTGGTAAAGTTATAAAGTGTAAAATATAAAAACAAGGTTAAAAATGGACTTAATAAGGTCACCCAAACTTTCTGTCCAAAAGTGTATAAAAATATACTTATTTTATATTTTTATAAAATAATACGACTCATGACGATTCCGAAAAAGTAAGAAACTTGTCGAACGGATTAATAACGAAAAAGTTATGGTAAAACAAGTTATACGTATAAAATAACGGATTTATAAAAGATTTTTATAAAAACTTTTTATAAAAATTATTTCAAAAACAGCAAGTTTGGTATTTTTAACAATTATACATATTTTTAGGATTCCAAAATGATAAGAATCGTAATTTTTCAATTAAAAATGAACGAGTTATGAATTTCGCGAGTTTACGACAATTAATACTTTTATAAAACTATTTTTATAAAAGTTACTGTTTATGACAGAAATATTTATTTTTTTAAACCTCATAAATAAATAGAACTTTCAAATACGAGAACGTTCTTGAAAGAATCACTAAAAATGGAGCTATAACGAATAAAATATGACGTTTACGGGTTTTACGATAATTAAAACTATAAAAAATAACTCTATAACTGGTATAAACAGTAAAAGTACTGTTCATCAGAGGTTCAAAAATATGAAAATGTCAAATTATGGTAACTCGTCCTAATACAAAAGTGTGGGCATAAGAAACGTCAAAATCGGGCTTAAAACGCAAAAGTTATGCTATATTTACTAAAACGGTAATTATAAACGTTTTTACTTATTAACCACAATTTTACCAAAACAATTAGATGCGTGATTAACTGATATAGGAATCTATATAGTGGTTATCAAAGTACTATATTTTCTAGGGATCGTTTCATAATGAGGACTTTCGGGGTGGCGTATCGACGGAGTTGCTGGATTTACCGATTTAAAGTGTCCCTTAGGCTCCTCATACGTCACTACATGACCTCTTAATTATGACGCTCGACGTAACGATAGTATGATATGTAACAATTATAGACCTGTACTATAGATGTTAGTAATTCGAAGTACATGGTAACTTATACGACTTAAATAAATCAGTATTGCATCTGACGATTTGTCGTGAACGCATTTCTGTGATAATTGGAAGATTATCAGAACTCAGGTGAGTCATAGCCCACCACATTTTTACGATTTCAATGATTTATAACTATGGGGTGGGAAACATGCTTTGTTTTATAAATTGGACGCAAGTGGATATTTTATATTGATTACATGGTTTGCTAATTGTGATAAACCAAGTTGAGACCATTATCTTGAACTGTCTATTGCATTAGATGTAGTTGTTAATTACATTATGTGAGCGTGAATGTTATGAATAGATCAATTAGGGAATACGACCTCACGTTCGGGTGGTGTACTGACTAGCTCATCACCAGGGAATCGAACGTTTTTTTCTTTCGCATGTCGAAGTTGGGGGGATGTTTCGGAGGTTAAACATCTCAATCGGGCAGAAATTGCAATTATATATTGTTGCAAGAAAAGATCATCGAGACTTCAGTGTCATGGCTTAGGAAATTGTAATCTTGGTTTTCTGATGTCTGCATTGTGTTACATTATCATGGGTGAAAGTCTTGCGGTCCTGCATATTATGAATTTATCAAACCTATGAATTCACCAAATTATTGTTGACGTTTTAAAAGCAATATTTTTCTGGAGATCTGTAAGCATAAGGTGCCAAGGGATACAATGGTTGATTTTTTCCCGTTTTGGGAAAGTCATGCAAAAGATATGGTTAGTATTATGTTTTGGGAAACTCAATGTGTAGTGAAACCGTATCTTTGTAATAATAATAGGCAACAAGTTAAAGACTTCGGTGCTATTTGTATCAAATATTTGTTAAATCCAATGTATCAGTTTTAAAATGACTTTTTGGTCGTTCTATATATATCTTGTGTTATTGATCTATGAAGTAACACGCCCCGGACCCTTATTCCGCTGCGACCCAATTTGGGGGTGTTACATTCTACTTCTTCATCAAATTCGTTATACTCAGTTTTCTTCATCAGTGATCACTAGATAGAGCCTACTGAGTTCGAGATTCAAGAGATGGTTAATATACTTTTCAAGGGAAGCTTATTGTTCACATATTTAACCATCTACAAGCACCACTTGAGGGGAAGTGTTCACAAGTTGATATCTACACAGACCCCTATTAGATGATTACAAAAGGGGAAGAGGACTCAGAGATATAGTTGGCAACTTAGTATTGTGGTGACATGTTTCAAGAAGATCTTAAAGTCAAGGGGAGCTATTTCATTCAGGAAGATTGTTTTGTAATATCAAATAGGGGAGAGATTGTTGGGATCTCAGTTTTGATGATTACAAAACTACATATGCATAAATGAAGAAAGATGAAACAAAAGGAAACAAGATATGCTAAAGAAGGAAACAAGATCAAGATTAATGTTGATTGAGACGTTACAAAATCAACATTAATGTTAAAGATATAGATTAGTCAAACATTAATGTGAAGATTAATGTTAATTAATTAGTTTCCAAATTGTATTATGTTTCCTTTTGTTTCATCTTTATTCATTTATGCATATGTAGTTTTGTAATCATCAAATCTGAGATCCCAACAATAATAAATAAAGTATTTATTTAACCAAAGTTTTTACAAAAGTTATGATTTTATCTTCTAGTCGAGAATTATAAAATAATATTTTATAGTTTAGTATATTGTTTCCTTGACGGGTTTTAGTTAAAATAGTTGTCTCATTTGTAAAAGTATAGTTTTCGTTTATCTACCGGGTTATTGTATAATTACAATTTAATAATTCTTAAGACTTATATAACTTTGTCCTTTATCGGTTTTTCTAAGATAATAGAAATTATAATGAAATTTATTAAGTATAGAACTTTTTATAAATTTCGGCATGAACTATTAGTTTATACAACGTTTCCCATTTTTACAAAACTCAACGTTTTCCACTTTAATCAAATCCGCATTGCAAATACCCTCGTGTTTCAATATATATCTAAACGAGACTAGATAGATAATATAAATAAGCAAAACTAAACACATCTCATGTGTTGTAAACACAAAAACAAAATAATAAATAGCATATTTATTTAACCATTACCACCATTTAATCCGTTTTATAATTTATAAAATCTTACGATTTATTTATTACTTGATTTATATAAACCAAACACCCCCTAATAGCTTTTATTAAACCAAACACACCCTTTCGGTGCTTCACAGCCAACCAAATGCCCCTTTTAGCAGTTTTGCTAAACCAAATGCACCCTTATTGTTTTTCGGTTAACCCAAACGCACCCTATGGCATTTCTGCACAACCAAACGCACCCTTTCGGTGTTAAAAAGAGAACCAAACGCACCCTTGGTGCTAAACCCATATCCAAATGCACCCTTGTGGTCGTTTTAACAACCAAACGCACCCTATGGAGGTGAACCCAGATCCAAATGCACCCTTGTGGTCGTTTTATAAAACCAAACGTACCCTAATGGTTTAGAAAAATCCAACGCACCCTTTTTGAGGCTGAGCGAAACCAAACACACCCTTTTTGGGGTTGAACGAAACCAAATGCACCCTATGGTGGTGGTTTAAAACCACACGCACCCTTATGGTGACTGAGAGCATCAAACGCACCCTTATGGACATGGTGACGTGGGTGGGGTGGTTGTCGAGGTTATGATGGCGACGTGATGATGAAGATGAAAGTCAGGGTGTGGTGGCGGCTGTTGTGCTTGGCAGCGGCTGGAGGTGGGTGACGAGGTGATGATGGTGTCGTCGGAGTGAAGATAGCAGCGGTGGTGAGGAATGGGGATGATGGTGTCGGTTGGTGGTGGTCGGCGGCTGGCCAGAGGCGGCGCCGGTCGCCTAAAATTATGGAGGGGAGGAGATGTATGTGTGGAGGCTATGATAAAAATGAGAAACCCTAATTGTGTTTCTATATATATTAGAAACTTATAAAATAAAGTGGCAAGTGTAACAAAGTATAGGGTGGATTTTGTAAATATTATCACAGGTACCAAAAGTGTAATCTTTTGTAATATATTGGTTCGGGACTCGTTTAGGCTAGTTAACGGATGATTCAAAACACGAAACTTGCGCCATTGCGTTCCAAATGATTCTTCCATGAGAAATGAGTATTTACATGACTAGTTTTCATAAACGTTTTTAAGCAAATTTATTTAAAATGTTTATTATTTATTTGGTAGTCATTGGGTAAGTTTGTTCGTAAAATGAAACTGTAAACTTGAATATTTGCGTTTTTAATTAAACGCTTTTGAATAATGATATTAACAAAATTTATTAAATATTTTTATTTAATAAAAATTGATAATTAAATATAATTTAATTATTTTTGTGTCAGTACGCGTTGTTCTCGTTTCTAAAATTTTGCGAGGGTCTTTCGGTCATTTTTTGCTTGTTTTCGGGTCTCGGGCAAAACTAAAAAGTTGTCCGGAATGTCATTTTATATCAAATTGCTTTAGTGTTCGAGTTGTGAAAACGTGATTTAGCGGGTCGTTTTTGATAAGTCAACTTAGGAATAACATATATCTTCTCGTTTTCAAGTCAAATAAGTTAAAAATAAATTTGCACATGAGAGATATGTAGTAATAAATATGATTTATTATTTAAATATGTTTCTAAAAATTACCGGTTACGCGTAATCGTTTTTATGTGACAATAAAAGATCTAACGTCAAAAAGTCAAGTCGGACCCGAAAATTCAAAAGGTAAAATAGTCATTTAAAATTTCAAAAATTGTCGTTTGTTACAAAAAACGCATGACCCAAATATGACTTTTTGTTATTATTTTATAAGTTGACAACATTATTGTAACCCTTGCCCTTTTTGTGTTCTGAATATTTCATATATAGTCCGTTGACTATTTGACTTCTGTCAGTTTATTTTAGATTTTGTACCTTGTTGACGGTGATGATTTTTGTGAGAATTGTGATGAATTGTGGTTTATTGTGATTAATAAATCCCTTTTGGAAGATATTATTGTGTAATTTGTATTCTGGGTGGTTTGACCCGTGAATTTTGAGAAATGCCGAAAAAACAAGTCTGACACGTCCGTTAATGTCCAGATGATTTTTGAAAGGGTTAAGTGAATAATTCCATGTCGTTGTTGTAAATACTCTTGATTATGGAAAGTGAATTTTTTAAGGTGAATAAAATTGCTAATTAACTTGGGGTAAATTTTTCGTTGAGGTTTAGTTATTTAAGTGTTCCTTACACGAAAAGGAAGAACCGTAGACCACCTAGGATCCTATGCGTCTATGGGTCAACAAGGGACAACATGAATTTTTTTAGCAAGCTTGTCTAAAGATGTACACATATATGCTTTCCACTAAGATCATTTTCTCATAATTTCATTTCATTTCAAAAAAAATAAACACACACTTGTGTGTGTGTCTTTGGTCATCCGTCACTACGCCACCATAACCACCACATATTTCTTTGATCGAGAACGTGATATTCCGAGTTGATACGAGTGTTTGGGTGTTCATTTAAACAACGTTTGGGTTGTCTGGTTCGTTTCGAAATTTACAAATTTGAAGATTTTCTTGTAAGTTTTCAAATTTAAATTTCGTTTGTCCTTTTGGGTTTATTTTGATGCATAGATGTTAGTTGTACAAGTTGATCGTCGTGAAAATCGATTTTTGAAAGCGAAATGAATAAAAAAGAGGGTGTTTGGTTCGTATGTTGAAAAAAAAGGAAAAAGAGGGTTTTTGTAGTTATGATGTTGTGGTCGTGATGGTTGAATAATATATGATGCTAGAATGCTTATTTTTGATAGTAGCTTGTATAGCTTATTCGTGCTTATTTTTAAGCTATTTATTGGCTTATTTTGGGCTTTTATGCCATGAACCATTCCTAAAATCACTAGGAAAGTGATTTTGATTATTTTTGTGTTATGGCGAATGTTGTGGACTATTTTTAAGGCTTATGGTAGTAACCAAATGCGATACATAGCTTATTAGCTTATTTTCAAGCTTAATATACGTATTTTTGAGCAATTGGACTCGCGGCCCAATAAGTCTATTTAAGCTGCGACTTAATGGGAGGGCTTATTGTGGTCCGGATTATTGTCTACTTATTGGTATAAGCTTATGTATGTAAATGGACCTTGGTTTTGGACTTGGATTATATTTTGGACTTATAAATATATTAATGGACCCAATAAGTGATATTTAGTCGTTATAAGAGTTTTGTCAGACTTTTGAAAGTGAAAACGTATTTACGAAGTGATATTAAACGATATTTTAGGAAAAATGTTGTAGTAAACGTTAAAGATTGAGATTTTGGAATTTTATCAAAAAGTGTTGAAAATAAGGTTTAAAACATTAGAAAACGTTGTATGAGCGTACGGGTCATGTCGAAATTTCGTAAAAAGTTTATACTTAGAAATTTTCCTAAAAACATAATTTTTGATTTTTAAATAATAAAATATTATTTAATTATTTTATTTATTTAATAAATTCACTAAAAGACGAAAAATATAATTTTCCTCAAAACTTCTCTAATGTGTTTATTATGAGTAAAAGTTTCATTTCCAACTGTATTATGATTATTTTGAAGTGACTAAGGT
This sequence comes from Tanacetum coccineum, assembly GCA_026074375.1. Classification (NCBI taxonomy): domain Eukaryota; kingdom Viridiplantae; phylum Streptophyta; class Magnoliopsida; order Asterales; family Asteraceae; genus Tanacetum; species Tanacetum coccineum. The sequence goes on along the minus strand of BQNB010118237.1, from coordinate 12,826 downwards.
TTACCGAATGGACGTGTCGAGATATATTTATAATTATCAATTATAAATATATATTAATTATAAATATATATTTATATTACTTATCTATTATCTCTAAATAGTATAAGTATGTATTATCGGGGAATGAGATTGATATGATTGTGGAAATACGTAGTCAACCATCACACCACTAAATTGTTTTGGGTAATTATACAACGCGTCTAAACTCTATGCATCAAACGTGAAGATTGTTTTGGAATTGGATGATTAAATTCGGACATTAACATGACTAGGTCATGTGCGGGCGTCATTGCATTTGCTTGTGTGATTGAGATTTGGTTGCTAAAGACTTGCTTGAGGTGAGTTCTCGTAGCCTCACTTTTTACTATTTTTCCGTTGGGGGAAAATGATACTCAAATGTGTTTTGAAATGTTTTGAATTGATTTGTGCGAAATGTGGTTTTGTTTTTAGGACAAGTTATGTGCTTATGACTGCTATGTGAATATTACGTGTTGTATGATTATTTGGAGCGGATGGGTACGCCTACCTAGTATGTGTGTGATTATTAGAGCGGATGGGTACGCCTACCCAGGTTTGTGTGTGGTCATGCCCTAATTTTAGTGCTCCAACTGGCAGGCCCTTTAGGTGCGTAAGTGACATATGGTTATTGATTAGCGGTGATGCTAAGGTTGTTTGCATATATTCACTGTCATATAGCACTATTGTCCACTGTTGAAATATTGGCACAACTTTTGGGTTTAAGGTCAAACCTACGAGCTCACCAATATTATTGTTGACGTTTTCGGGTATCATTTTCAGGTGAAGTGAAAGAAGAATAGTTTGGTGATTGTGATAGCAGACTTAGAAGTATCCCGAGTAGATTTTCATGTGAAGTCTTGCTTGCTTGTTGTGTGATTCTAGTATTTGGATGTTTTGGATTAAGTTTGGATCATGGACCCCTGTGAGGGCATTTGAATAATCGTAAGAGATTGTGTATTTTAGTTTCGATTGGGGATGTCACTCGAGTTTGTTCGAGGTTAATGTTCTTCATAGCACTTGGAGTTTATGCAATGTAGTTTTCTCTATTTTATATCTTGTGTTATGATTGAACATTATGTTACATTCCCGAGTTTTCGCCATTGTCGGGGTGTGACAATTATAAATCGTTCATTGAGATTATTTTTACATTAGACTTAATCACCTTTAAAATGGCGGGTGGCACAACTTCTAAGCCCATATGGTTGATTTCATACGAAAATCCTAATATGACCCATTTTCTACAAACATTGTTGTCCTATTTTTATACATGGCTAAAATGATCGAAACTCGACTTCTATAACTCGACATAATATGAAAACATCCGGAACCCACTCTTAAAATATATACGTAAATATCAAATACTCACTTGGTCTAGACGACCCGCATAAACATTCTTTACAAGGTTTGCCAGACACTAGTTTTGATTCGCTTGCATAAAACTCTAACTTGTTACTTTTGACCCGCTTTAAAGTATACCTTTTTAACCACAACATGACTTCATTACATTTCATTATTTCTTTGAGTACTTCGGATGAGACATTCAATTTTCCGATCCTATTTTGAAGTGCATAAATTTTATAACAATACTTGTTAACCCACTTTAACTAACTTAGTTCTTATTCTTAATTAAGATATTGAGATTATGCAAGATGTTGAAATAACATATGCAAAGAAAAAGAAATATTCCTATATGAGGTGCACGAGACCTATCATAAACCATATTCTATGAAACCATGAAAACGACAATCAAATGAGCAAATATGCCAAACAAGACATTTATGTTCCATAAACAAGCAAGACGCAATTATAAATGCAAACAAGGTATACAAGTAGTCATATAGCGTATCACATATCATAATAATTTCTACAAATATGAGTTACCGAAGCATTTACGAAAATGCATTTTAGACAAAGCTAGAAGTTATCCCAAACACTCCTTTTAGAATTAGAATCGATTGGAACGTAGGGCATCTAATTGACATTGATTATGAAGAATGAATTGATAGATAGCATCTAATATACACAATACAACGGAAGATTCGAAGCTTAGCCTGACCGTGAAGATGCAGCTTAACTTTCGCTAAGGTCCCCACTAGCCTCGGATAATGAATTTGGGTTTCCCGGTGAAATGTTATGTCAACGCGAACACGTATGATAAAAGATTTAGATTTAATCTTTGAAATGGATTGGTGTTGGTTAAATAAATTAAATTTAGAATATTCCCCAAAGTGTGTAATATATTTACATTAAATATTACATAATGAAAAAATAACCCTTATAAGCTTCCATACCGTGAGTTATATCATAAAATCGATCAACCCGAAGGTTTAAGAAAAGTATAATAACAATTTGTCAAGTATTAAATAAAGTGTGTAATAAATAGAGTAAACCCAAATATTTCGACACCGCAATTCAGTTGGTAACATGACTTTGAATAAAAGTATACAAATGACTTAAGGTTTATAAATAAAACAACCGATGTTTTGTACCCGATCGTAACCATATATAAAATAATATTAATATTTTATAAATCCATGTTTCTGAATTCATTGACAGATACGTGTCCTAAAATAATGTATGCACATGTAAAAGTATGTTTTTCGTTCGTTTGTCAAGTTAGATGTAGTTTAAAATTTTACTATACCATAAATATAACTTTAATGTTTTATATCGGATTTCTAAATATATTTTAAAGTTTTAGTAAACCGTTACAAAATAAAGAAATTTATATAAAATCTTCTTCATGACTTTCCCGTTTATATCAACGTTTCCGATTCTTTAAAATCTAAAAATTTCGTACGTCTATACGTTTCCCTTTAATCAAATATAATTAAAAATCATTCGTTTTTTTCAATATTTCAAATGCACCGCGCTTTTCTAGTTATAATATATAAGTTGCAAGTATTCCACGTTTCCATTTTTCCAAATCCGCGTTTATCAGATATGACATATATATTCACGTTGTTATATCGAAACTCACAAACTAATAAATATTGCATTTATATAACCATTAACCGCCCCTTTGGTTCCGATTTATAAATTATAAATCTCGTTAAAATTTTATATTCATAAAATTTTAATATATATTGTAATTTTAGTTTATTCATCTTACTTTACTCACAATAATAAAATATTATATTAATTACCATATTTAACAACCACCAAATAAATAGTTATCCAGTTTTAATATTATTAAATACTTAATTATTTTTTATTTGTCGTTTTGATAAATTTAAACCAAACAAACCCTCGTTTCCTCGTTGATCCAAACGCGCCCTACTCGTTCCAAACCCAAACCAACCCAACATCAAACACCCTTGTGGGCTGTTTAAACACATAACCAAACGCACCCTTGCGTGGGTGGCTGCCACCACCAAACACACCCCCGCCAAGGGCTGTTTGGCAGCCAACCAAACACGCCCCTATTTGGAGTCTATTAACCCAAACAGCACTTTATGGCTGTTCACCCACATCCAAACGCACCCTTAGTGGCAATATGTTTAACCAAACACCCCTATCTGTTGTTGTACTACAAACCAAACGCACTCTAACGGCTAAATTTACCACAACCAATGAAAAGCCCCTTTGCGGCTGACACAAACCAACGCAGCCCTAACCGGTGCCACCCACAAACAAACCCGCCTCCAATTGTGGTGTTTTACACCTAAACAAAAAGCACCATGGCTGAACCAAACGCACCATGGCTGTCACTATGAAAATCAAAACGCATAGAAGCACCGGTGGTTGCGTGTACATCAAACCAACCGTGCACCCTACTTGGTGGCTAAGGCCACGAACCAACGCCCCAGCGGCTGTTAACACAAACAACAAACACCCCTCCGCTGTATGTATTTTTACAACCACAAACAAACTACGCACTCCAGGTAGGCTGTTGACAAAACACACCGCAATAACCCAAGTTGGTGAACAACCCAAACCTAACCCCTAGCTGCTTAAACCCAATGCACCCGGTTTGGCACCCACTAACCAAACGAACACCCCCTGGATGTATATAATACAACCAAACGCACCTTTATTGCGTGTGTTCACGTACCAAACGATCACCCCCGGTGGATAAAAACACCCGATAACCCAACCCTTTCGGCTGTCCTCTGAGCTGTCAAAACCACCGCAAACCAAACACCCCTACACACCCTCAGTCGCAACGGTTTTATACCGGCTGTCAAAAACCGAACCACCGTGGTACCAGAAAAACCCCTCATGTATGTTATATACAACCACCACGACGAACCCTCCTAGTTGCGGCTGTGGGGTGGGAGTAACGATGACTTGAGGGTGGCGGTGTGGGTGCAGTATGGGGAGGGTGGTCGTGGTGATGGTGATAGGAGTGTATGACGTGGTGGGGCGATGTGACGTGGGTGATGATGGTAAGGTAGTGGTGTCTGTGTGGTTGGGTGCTAGGGTTGGTGGAGAAGAGGCCAAGCGTTGGGTGGCGCGTAGACCTAGTGGGTCCGCGTAATCGTGGTTGGGAACAACTTTTGGTACTTGCCCGTAAAAACCCCGCCGAAAAGTATTCCGGCGGCGGCGGAGTGGTGGTGGCCGGAATCCGGGTCTGACGCCGTGGTCGTGCGGTTGCCCGGATCAAAGAGGGAGAGAGAGATGATTTTATGTGTGTGATAATATTTAGTATGAAAAATGAAATGTTTTATACTACAAATTTATAAATATAATATAAAGTTTATCATTAAAATTGACACTTGAAATATGTTAGGGGGTTAAAGTGGTAACATTATTATATAGTTTTTTTTTATAAAACGGTTCGGGTAGAACCATTTGAGCGATTACGGTCATTCATTTTTTGAAACTTGCGCCATTGTTTTCCCGAATCATTTTCTTGATAACAATGAAATTTACTTGTAATGTTTTCATAAACATTTTATAATATTTAATAAAATATCTGTTATTCCTTTTGTGAACCGGTCTCCGTCTGTTCCGAAATAACATTAATTTCAACTCGAGTATTCGCGTTATCCCAACGCTATTAATTCAAATGAAGGCTGAATTAATTTAATATTTTTATTAAATAAATATACTGATAAATAAAAACAATTTAATTGTTTTTTGTGTGGACCGCTATGTATAATGATCAAAAAAAATGTATGGCGGTGCTGTTTTAGCCCTTTTTTCGCTCGTTTCCGATGTCTCAGGCAAACGAAAAGTTGTCATGAATGTCGTTCACATCGAAATTGCTTTAGGGTCCGAGCTTTGAAAACGTGATTTGATGGTCGTTCTTGTAAGTCAAGCCAGACCAAAAAAGTCAAAGAGGTAAAATTATTTATCATAAAAAACCGAAAATTCTCGAATGTTACATCTAAGGTTACCCTTGCAAATAAGAAAATAAGATAACTAGCTAAACCATCTTGGGAACTCATGCCATTACAAAACTGGATCTGCGTTCTCTACAACAATATAGTCATATCACCTTCAAGTATTGCTGCACTATAATGCGTTTTAACGGACTCCAAACCAACATGTTGAGCCTTAACTGCATTAAACCAATAGGCCTAGACATCATTAAATTGACTTGTCTGGCAGTATTAAGTGAAATATGGGCAGACCAATTTAAAGATTTTTCCTTGGAACCATGTGCCTTTTTGGATAGGGTAAAGTAATGTCTTGGAGAATTTTGATGGTTCACCCTTCTTGCATTATTCCACACTGGTTTTTTCTCCCTTTGACCATTTAGCTGTCTCTTTTGTTTACATGTATACTGGAGGTAATTAAAACTTTCACAGACATAGCAAGCTTTATTGTACATCATAAAGTTACTTCCTAGCTGTTGGGACTTCTGATTATTCCAATTACTTTGATTTCCCCTAGGACCTTTTGAACTGTACATCTTAGTATACCTAACTGTTTTCCTAACTGGTTTTTCTTGTTGTTTTAGTCTAACAACATCAACTTTAGGAATAGTAGGAACAACAGTTTTCTTTTCTACCACAACAGGAGACTCAACTTCATCCTTATTATCTGATACCCAATCCTCAATAATTGGGGCATCATCATTCTTTCTAACATATCTTAGTTCTACCTTCACTAACACTCTTATTTTGTCTTAGGCCCATGAGCCTCAAACTCAGGCTCTTGGGAACTCCTTCTAGACCAAGTTGGACCAAATCAAGTACGTTTGGGTTGCAAATCAAACTTGTAGTTTGGATGTTTAACAGCATTTATAACTTACAAACCCTACACCCATCCTACTGTTATCAGATATTTGACTCCCTAACAATTTGTCTAGACTTTTAGAATCATTTTCAAATTTGTCAAGTTTTAATTTTGTTACTTTCCTTTCTTCTTAAGCTTTCTAATTCACATTAAGCACACAAATGTCAAAGCCTTAATATGTGATATCTCTTTATAAGAACAACAATATGCTCACAAAACATAACCTCATTCTTCGTTGTAAAAGACAAGTCCTCCTCTTCTACAGATGCTAACCCATCTTTATAATTAGCGTAAATTGGACTGAGATTTGGTTAAACTTTGTTCTAAATTAGTCATATTGTTTTAAGAGTTTACATGGAATTTCAGACTAAGATTTTTTTTTGAACAAGTTTTTATAACCTTAGAGTCTGACAAGAAGCCATAGGAGTCATCTCTAACCTTGTTGAGTAAAGGATTCTTCTTGATAGTTTCTTCTAGATAAAAGTTTCAGAACCTTGCTCTGATACCAATTGTGAAAACCTAAAGATCGTTTAAGCTCAGGTTGTTTAGACCTTTATCTATGATAATAACAATGTTCATAAGTTATAAAAATAAAGCTGAATAAGAACAAAGATATTTAACAAGGTGTTCTTCATTAATAACCAAATGTTCTTCATAGCCCCAATTCTAGATGATCAATTCTAGAACGGTTACTCTTAACTAATAACAATAATCATAGATTCTTGAGGCTAAAACAAACAAACCCTAGGCGTCCATTAGATGACTTGACGCCTAGATAACACACACACTTTTCTGTGTCTACATCTTGACACACTTTTCTGGATGATAAAAACAATATGCCTGGACCTCCTTTTATAGCATAAGGAGTCAAGGCTTATATGGAAACTAATACTACCTCCGTCTCATATTAAATGTTCAGTTTTGACTTTTGCAGTTTTTCTTTTTCAACTTTGACCTTAAATAACTTTTTTTATGTTATATAAAACTTGATGGAAATTATATCGAATGAAAATACACTTAAAACTCAATCCATTTATATATTTTACATCAATATTATATAATACAAACAAAAATATTTAAGGTCAAAGTTGAACATGAAAGATTTCAAAAAGTCAAAGTGGACATTTAATATGGGACGGAGGAAGTAAAAGATATTAATGAGAAAATCAATTAATTATTCATCTTTATCTTTTCATCTTTAACTCTTATTTACCAAATCATTATTTTCTCACACCAGCTTTATGAATTCTTCAATACGACTTTGGTCATTTTGGTTTCCATATTGTATCATCGTGTTTTTGTACTTATCGCAACTTAAATATAATTCCCAACAAGCCACGACTTAATAGGAGGGCTTATTGTGGTCCGAATTATTTTCTACTTATTAGTATAAGCTTATGTATGTAAATGGACCTTGGTTTTGGACTTGGATCGTATTTTGGACTTATAAATATCTTAATGGACCCTTATTGGTCCTTAAAGCCCAATAAGCGATATTTAGTCGTTATATGAGTTTTGACGGACTTTTGAAAGTGAAAATGTATTTACAAAGTGATATTGAACGATATTTTGGAAAAAAAGTTTTAGTAATCGTTAAAGATTGAGATTTTGGAATTTTGTCGAAAAGTGTCGAATTGGTAAAAAGTGTTGAAAATAAGGTTTAAAACCTTGGAAAACGTTGTATGAGCTTACGGGTCATGTCAAAATTTCATATTAATGTTATCTAAAAACCTTAATCTCTTTACATTCATGATTTTATGTGTATATAGTGTTTATATAGTGAATCACCATCTAGGAAACTTATTAACTTGTAAAATGGATTTTTACACTTGATTATAATTTGGTATACTTTTACATATGTTATATGGATGTTAATATCATGTTGGAATAGAAGTATAAGTATTGTACAAGTGTGGTTTATGTATAAAAAGTATATATAAACTAGTTACTTAAAAAGTGTACTTATTAAAGTTTATGAACAAATAAGTATGTAGACTTATGGATCTTGTGATTCTTGGATAATATTTGGAAAAATCATGAACTAAGGACCTTAAGTAATGCAAGATCAATGTATAGTAGTAGTAGTTGTAAAGGACCTGTAACATAGTTACAAAACTAAAAGTTGAACAAAACCAATTTTAAACACAGTTTTAACAAAAAAACAAAAAGGGTCTGATCAAAATACGAAAAATAATGTACTCTACTACCGTTCCCATATTAAATGTGCCAATTGATTTTTTAAAACTTTTCTTTTTCAAATTTACCTTAAATTTTTGTTTAGTTTTATAAATACATGATGTAAAATATATGAATGGATGGAGATTTAAATGTATTTTCGTTTGGTATAATTTACATCAAGTATTATATAACACCAAAAAAGTTATTTAAGGTCAAAGTTGAAAAAGAAAGACCGCAAAAGTCAAAAATGGACATTTAATATTGGACGGAGGTAGTATATTATTTATATTTATATAGAAAATCTTACATGTCATGGAACGATCGTGAGGCAGTAAGAACTCGAAAAACCGATTTATAAACGAAGGATAGTACGCTAATTTCAAGTTATACGATAATAAACGCTTTTATAAAAACAATTTATAAAAACTATTACAAACCACTTCTGATATAAATGAATGGTTATTTTTCACAGATAGTACATATTTTTAGGATTCTAAAACATTAAAAATCATAATTTTTGGATCAATAACAAAGGAGTTGTGGATTTTTCCGTGTTTACGATAATTAAAGTTTATAAAAATAATTATATAAACTATGAACAGTAAAAATCACTATTCATCTCAAATACATTTAAAAAATTACATTAGTTAGATAAAACTTTTAATTACGAATACGTGCTCGAAAGAATCACTAAAATCGGAGTGAAAACGAATAAAATACGACGTTTACGAGTTTACGATAGTTAAATTTATAAAAATAAATTTATAAAAGTATATGAACAGTAAAAAGTACTGTTCACCAGAGGACTTAAAATGTGAAAATGTAATATTTTGATAACTCGTCTTAATACGAAAGCGTGAACATAAGAAACGTAAGAAACAGACTTAAAACGATAAAGTTACGCCATTTTTACTAAAGAGATATTTATAAACGTTTCTACTTTATAAATATGATTTCACAAATACAATTAGATGGTGATGTAGCTATATAGAATTATATACCTGTATAGATATCAAGTAAACGTTAGTACTCATACGACTATAACAAATATAGGTTGCATTCGGGCGTATTCGTGACACATTTTCTGTTTGTGATTTACATTATCGATTCATTCACTCGAGGTGAGTTTATAGCCCCACGTTTTACTTGTTCTACAATATACTTTACAACTTTTGGGGTGAGAACATGCTTGTTACCAACTTCATTTACATGATGGGTTTGAATTCATTACATGTGCATTTACAATTCATTTTACAAACTGGTCTACATACTCAATTACTTATTTTGGGATGAAATAAATTGCTTGTTTCACTTATTTTTGAAAACAAAGACATTACTTTACTTTTACCCAAATGATTAAGGATTAGCTTAAGCGGATTGAACTGTGAATTACTTAGAGGGTAAGCGCGAATGTTTAAGAATATATCTATTTCATTCTGGTGGAGGGGTATGTGTGACAAGCCCCGTTAGGTGATTAGCTATCACCGGGCAAACGAACGTTATAGCATGTCGGAGCACAACATTTACACAAACATGAACAATTACAGTGCCTTGAATAAAGTGGCATATATATGAGTTTACACAGCAGTTTCATGAACTTAGAGTAATCGTAATCATTGTTTTATACACACAGGAATATTTGCGTTGCCTTGAATAAAGTGGCAATACATACTTTAAACAATGGGGGTCCAACTATACTTTAACTTTTTGACTATTTGAGGAATGAAATGGACAATCAACACCCTTTATAACTCTTTGATTTACAACATTCATACATACATTTTAGGGAACATACAAAGATTGAAACAGTCGTACATACTTTACAAAACTTTAGTTCAACATTCATAGTTATAAAAACCTATGAACTCACCAACTTCATGTTGACACTTTTTAAGCATGTTTATCTCAGGTGAATTTATGATGCTAGGCTTAGTGATGTGATAATGGAGTCAAAATAATCAGATTTCGGTTTTTAAACGACTAAGTTAGATGTCGTTCATCTCCCCCCCCAAAAAAGACTTGACAATGGTATTATGAAGTAACGCTCCCGGAAACACATTCCGCTGCGACCCATTTTTGGGGGTGTTACAAGTTTTGATGTTGTGGTCGTGATGGTTGAATAACATATGTTGCTAAAAAGCTTATTTTTGATAGTAGCTTGTATAGCTTATTTTGGGCTTATTTTTAAGCTATTTCATGGCTTATTTTGGGCTTAAATGCCACGTCCCATTTTCAAAATCATAGGAAAGAATTTTGACTTATTTTGTATAATGGCGTATATTTGTGGACTATTTTTATAGCTTATGGTATTAACCGAATGCGATACGTAGCTTATTAGCTTATGGTTATAGCGCTTAATATATGTGATTGTTGAGCTTAATGGACACACTACCCAATAATACCTAATTAAGCCATTGCTTAATGGGAGGGCTTATTGAGAGGTCCGAATATTTTCATACATCTTAGTATAAGCTTATATATGTAAAATGGACCCTTGGTTTTTGGACTTGGATCGTATTTGGACTTTAAATATCATTAATGGACCATTATTGGTCCTTAAAAGCCCAATAAGCTATATTTAGTCCGTTAAAAAGTTTTTGACTGACTTTGAAATTGAAAATGTATTTAACAACGAGTGATGTTGAACGATATTTTAGAAAAAGTTTTAGTAATAGTTAAAGAATGAGATTTTGAATTTTTGTCGAAAAGTGTCGAAATGGAAAAAGTGTTAAAATTAAGTTTGAAAACCTGGAAAACGTTTGTATGTAGCGTACGGTCATGTCGAAATTTCGTAAAAAGTTATATACTATTCAAAAAATTTTTACCTAGAAAACCTATTTTTTGAACTTTAAATAATAACATCTTATTTAATATCTTTTATTTATTAATAAATCACTAAACGAAACGAAAAATATAATAATATAATTTTTCTCGAAACTTCTTTAATATGTTTATTATGAGTAAACGTTCCACTTTCAACCCTATTATAATTATTTTTGCAGTGACTAAAGTTACCGAATAGACTTATCAAGATATAGTTATAATTATTAATTATATATATTTACTTATATTACTTATCTATTTTCTTTAAATAATATAAGTATGTATTATTGAGTAATATGATTGATATGATTTTTGGGATATGTCGTCAACCATCACACCACTAAATTGTTACGGGTAATTGTACAACGCGTCTAGACTCTATGCATCAAACGTGAAGACTGTTTTGGAAATGAGTGATTAAAATGGGACATTAACTGGACTAGGTCGTGTGCGGACGTCATTGCATTTGCTTGTGTGATTGAGATTTGGTTGCTAAAGACTTGCTTGAGGTGAGTTCTCGTAACCCCATTTTTGCTGTCTTTTCCGTTGGAGGAAAATGATACTCAAATGTGTTTTTAATTTAACTGTGCGAATGTGGTTTTGTTTTTTGGACAAGTTATGTGCTTATGACTGCTATGTGAATATTATGTGTTGCATGATTGCTTGGATCGGAGGGGTACGCCTATCCCAGTATTTGTATGATTGTTTAGATCAGATGGGTACGCCTACCCAGTATTTGTGTAGTTATTAGAGTAGATGGGTACACCTACCCTAGTTTGTGTGAGGTCCTGCCCAAATTTAGTGCTCCAGCTGGTAGGCCCTTTAGGTGTGTAAGTGACATATGGTGATTGATTAGCGGGGATGCTATGGGTTGTTTGCATATATATTCACTGTCATATAGCACTATTGTCTATTGTTTGAAATATTGGCACAACTTTTGGGTTTAAGGTCAAACCTACGAGCTCACCAACATTACTGTTGACGTTTTCGAGTATCATTTTCAGGTGAAGTGAAAGAGGAATAAGTTAGTGATTTATGATAGCATACTTAGAAGTATCCCGAGTGGATTTTTCATACGAAGTCTTGCTTGTTTATTTTATTTTGTTTTAGTATTTGGAAGATTTTGGTTTAAGTTCGGATTTAGTCCCCTGTGTGGGCATTTGAAATATGTAAGAGATTTTGGAATTTGTTATGATTTAGGACATCACTCGATGTTGTTCGAGGTGGATGGTCTTCGTAACAATTGAAGTTTATGCATTGTAGTTTTCTCTATATTGTATCTTGTGTTATGATAGATCATTATGTTGCATTCCCGTGTTTTCTCCATTGTCAGGGTGTGACTGATTGGTAATCAGAGCCAAAGTTATAGAGAACTAGGTGGGTTGACCTAGACTATAACCTAAGATCCGTCATTTAGTTGTGTATAGGATCTATGTGCGCGGTGTACCGCTTTGGCTTGCTTTTGGGTGTTCGTGGTTTGGTGCTTTAGTTATGTCAGTCATTGAAATGTATGAGCTTAATACTGAGTACGACAGGGAAAGGATGTGACATCCGAGAATTTTCGGATTTTTAAGATAACAATTTTACCTCTTTGACTTTTAGGTCTGGCTTGACTTACAAG
>BQNB010118236.1:1360-21030 GCA_026074375.1 Tanacetum coccineum | reverse complement strand
CGACAAAAATATCTCCAACAACGATTCCAAACATCAAAAAACACCTACATTCGAACCTACAGACAAACATGATGATGATAGTATCACAATATCAAACAACAACAACAACAACAAGTGAGATGATGATCGATGATGACGATGAAGATGACCGAAACGAGCACCCTCCAACTCAATATAATTCTTGATGACGCCGTTTCGATTTCTGAAAAAACGGTATGTAATGTAATCTTGATTTCTTGTTGATATATTTTATTGTATATTAATGCTAGAATGTATAACCTTATCAGCCAAAATAAAAAAATCAACCGGAAGTAGTTTTTTGCGTTTGTTCAAGCAGGGATAAGTTTTGTTTGATATAGTTTATTGTTGATGATTATTTAAATATGTGTTCATGGACATACTAACGTTTATCTATTTTTCAATTTGTATAGGCTGCAATGAAGTGCTCGGCCAGTACTAAAAGCGTAAGATCAGGAAGTCACATGGACATTGGAGCACGCAGATCAAATGAGGACCAACACATCCATATCGATGATGTAGCTAAGCTTCATACAACCGCAATGAAGTGCTCGGTAATGATGTTTACAAGTGGGCGAATCTCCCGAGTTCTTTTTATGCTGTTTTTGATGGTCATGGAGGGGCTGAAGCAGCATCATATGTCAAAGAACATGCCATGAGATTATTCTTTGAGCGTTCTGATCAAGATCTACTTTTAAAGCAACAAAATTAGATGGATTAGTGGATGAATTATTCATAAAAGGGTTACAAGAATGCCATTGCAAAGCGGTTTTACAAGCTGACCAAGATCTGAAGGAAGAATGCAGTATTAGTGATCATTGTGGGACCACGACTTTAACTGTTTTAGTACTCGGGAGGCATTTATATATTGATATCAAACGCTGGAGACTGCCGTGTGGTTATTTCTAGGAAAGGAGTTGCAAAGAAAATATCTAACGACCACAGACCGTCTAATTTACTAGAAGAGAAGAGAGTGAAGGAACTAGACGGTTACTTTGAAGATGGGTACCTGAACTGCTGTGACACGAGCCCTTGGAGACAGATGCATGAAATCAGAATCACCTCTGATTGCCGAACCGGAAATGATACAAATGGTGTTAACCAAGGATGATGAATTCATGATAAATGGATGTGACAGGATATGGGATGTTATGTCAAATGAAGAAGCCATGAGCCTTGTTCAGAAACAACTAATGCAACACAATGACGCTCAACAGTGTGCTACAGAACTTATTAACCAAGCGCTACGCCTACACACAAGCGATAATCTCACTGCTCTTGTTGTTTGCTTCTCTTCTCACATTGAGCCTCCAAAGCCTTAGCGTCAAAGACGTGGTTTCAGAGAAAGCGCACAGTAGACACACGTCTCTGCTAAAACACAATGAACTGGTAAAATTCTTACTTTTGCTTAATTAAGTTCTCTTAATCTCTTGTGCTGCTCCTGCTGATCTGATTTCAAAATTAAGCATTAACTGTGTTAACTAACAGTTGCACTGCAAATGTGTAAGGACCGCATACTGTCTTATTTACAAGAGAAGACGAGATGGAAGGAACTTGGTGACAATTCACAATGACCTTTGATTGCTATCGACATATGCTGATGAATTAATGATAATAGGATGTAATATGATCTGGAATGTGATGTTAAAAATGAAAAAATGGTGGCTCTTGTTCAAACACATATAATGCAAGACAATGACCACCAAAGGTGTTCCTTACACCTACACTCAAGCAGTGGTGCCCTTATCTGATATAGTTACCATTTTGGATGTACAAGAAGCGCAGAACAGAAACAGAAGTCTACTTGAAGACAACGAAGATTGATATTGCTACTTATTAGAAGATGTAAACATGTGTACGATGCACTTATCTGATATAGTTGCCATTTTTGATTTGTGTAACTGCAACTGCGACTTTGTGCCGAATTGTTTAAAGTATTAATGAATGAACGAATGAGTTATTATTCATCAGTTATGACCTTTTTTTGTGTGCTTTAAGTTTCCCTAGATTATTGCAATGCTTGAAAATGATTGATTCAACCATATTTCAAAGACGTAATGGGTGAGGATGGTTCTTGTCTCGCAATTCTTGTACAGAGTCGGCTAAATGATATAGAAGCCAATTTCGATGGTCTTCTAAAGTTAGTTTCTACAAAATTTTCGTCAAATTTCTGAAAGCTAACATGGACAGGTGTGAGATTTCAACTCACATAGCAAACGGTTTACAAAGGACCCACAATAAACCACAATCTTTGGGCGAATCAAACCTGGTATGCTAATACAGCAACGTAAAGACTAAAGACCTGGTTCATCGATGAACTCGGTTATCGTAAATGAGTGATTAGATGCAACAATCTTTAATGTCCTTTTTTTCAGGCGAATCAGCGACTACAACATCAGGGTACGCTGCCTTCAGCTGCTTGAGCATTTCTCTTCCTTTTGGATGACTTATCGCGATTCTTGCACCTGCTCATGAGCAATATACAAACACGGTCATATTATATTGGCGTACAAATTTACTTTCATGTACTTACAAACTTGCAAATCCACAAGCGGGTACAAAGGAATCTCTCCTGTTGTTAGAGGTGGCCATGGTTCTGCACTAAAAATACACTTTTGCGACTTATCGTATAACCATTTCACCCATTCCCTTTTTTTTACCTGTTTAACCTATATTAGAGATAGAGCATAACTAGAATAGAATCATAGTTAATGGGTCGAAATGTTCCTTACTTCCTTATAAGCATATAATGACAGTCGGCCATATGAGTAGGATTTCAGACTTTTCAAAGAACCTTTAATCTATTTCTGATGATGATTGAGCTTTTGATGTACCTGATAATAATTATGTGCCTGCTAGTTGCTTTCTATACTTGGTGGCTCTTTACTGCTTATGGGACTTTTGTTTTCTAATGACATGAAATTGAAGAGCATAAACGGCACAATTTTTGGTCCAAATTTTATTGGTTCATAAAAATTGTACACCAATATTTTAGTCTATAACTACAACCAGTAAGTACTGAATTACTGTTTCCTATCCTATGAAGTTCATTGCCCATAAACCAGAGGTCTATAACTCTATATGTTCAGTGATGCATACATAAACTCTTATATCATTTATTGTACTTATGAACAGGTGGAGTTAATTGCAAATTCGCTGCATCCTGTGGAGTTAACTGCAAAACATGTTTCTTGTGCGACTGATATTTGACGTCATCTGATACGTGTCTCCAAAACATGTTGGCCTACTCTTTAGGAGGAAACAGACATTATCTGAAGAATGGGTGAAGTAGTTAAGATATGACAGTTGGTTTATTTTACTATTTATATGTAATCTCCTAGTTGACGTAGGATATAAAGGAATGAATGAAATGAATCAAAGTCTAGTTTCCTCTCTATAATTCTTGGAGTCTTGCCCGCTCTAAGGGCCTTATCCTTCCGCTTCTTAATCTAGTTCTTGGGAGACTTACCATCTCAAATCGGTATCATAACATCATCACAGCTTTCTTGAGGTTAAATATCAAGTCTTTTTTAGCTTAAACAAGACGCACATAAGAGGTATTAATTTTGACCCATTTACACACAATTGGGTCAATTTTTAACATGTTCAGGCACCACGTCTCAGAAACATGTGGTTCTCAAAAGCCACCTTCAATATACTAACTCTAATGAAAAAACATATGAAGTTCAATCACAACAAAACACACAACAAATGATGATGGAAAATACCATAAGGTTTAAAGGACGTAATTGTGGTTCTCATGTGACGTAGGAATCATAGTAGGAGATGAAAGATCCATCTCCATATTTATTTACTTTCGGAGTCATTTTTTTTCAACTTTGACCTTAAATTATTTTATTTATGTTATATAATACTTGATGAAAATCATATCCATGAAAATACATTGAAAACTCAATCCATTCATATATTTTGCATCAAGTATTATATAACACAATCAAAATAACTTAAGGTCAAAGTTGAAGATGAATGACTTCGAAAGTCAATAGTGGACACTTATTTAGAGACGGAGGGAGTAACTCTTTTATGAAAATTCAAGAATGCATGCATGTGTTGAAGATATCTTTTATCTTTATAATATTTTCAATCGTGATGTTATCTTTTGATTCCTAGTTTATTCATCATGTGATTACAACTATTAGGCCTTGTTTGGTACAGTGGAATGGAATGGAGAGAATGGAAACAAGGTCTTTCTCATTGTTTGTTTGACACAAGGAAAGGAAACAGGAATTAAAAATACCATTCTCATTCTGCTTTATACATTCTTCAAAAAACGTGAAGAATACAAAAATCCAAAAATCACACGCCACATGAAATATTGTAAAAAAATGTGGGGTATAAAAGGCAAAGAAGTGCTATCTCATTTAGGAAAAATCACTGAACACCTCTCTTTCAATTGAATTTTTTCAGATCTTCTTCATCTTTATTTAGCTCACCTCATCATTATTTTTGTCTGTTCAAGTTACGGCTTTTACATCTTGATGTTCATATCAAGATAACACTTATGTTCAAAAGTTTTTAATATAAACACACATGGCGGTATTCGTAGGTTTAAAATATTTTCTTAAGTTAGCATAACAATATTATGCTTATTCAGAATCCGATTTGAGTTTTTTTCTATTCATGCTTGGTGCCCAGAGTACATAGTATAAAAACAAGTCGAATATATGTAATTACGAAAAGACCAGAAGAAATTGAAAAACCATGAAAATTGAATCCAATGTAATATATGGGCTATTATGGTCTCTGAGACAACTCAACCCGACCTGTTTTGACCCGTAACCCAACTAATTTAATCTGCTTACTTTTACACATGTACTTTAGTTTCTTTGTACAGGATAATCCTTTACACCCTTTGTATATGTTGATCTTGCAGCTAAAAAATCTTCATAATTCCTAGTGTGAGTGACGCGTTCTGCACAACCACAGTTAAGGCCTTAGCAATTGGGCGACGGAGTCAATTTGAACCACAAGAGAAGCTTTACTTCTTCATAGGTTATACACAACAGACAAACATTCAGGTTTCTCGATATGCATGTATGACAGATCATATGAAATGCGAATCAAAATTCAGAAGGACTACAAGACAAATAGTTCAACGACTCACCATATATATAGGAGTTTAACGACTACAACATGATAGAGGTATTAATTTTGACCCATCTACATGCAAATGGGTTGATTCAGAATATCTTTTTTTTCAAAATAGGTAAACAACTAACGAAAGAAAGACCATGCTAATCTCGTTCGAATTAAAACCAATAGACGACGGATTATCCTAGCTTAAGTTTCAAATCCGTACCCGCCCACTTGGGCTCAAATCCCGGGTACATGGCTTTAGCAAACGGGGTCACTGATTCAATCTCCAGCTTAAATTTTTCAGCAATGGTGTTTAGGTCCCACTTGGAATATGGAGGCTCAGTCGGATGAAGTAGAATGAGCCTACTGTCTTGGCTCATAAATCTTGACAACATATAATTAATGACTCCAGGTGTGTCTCATTTTTCTTGATCACACCCTTATAATCTTGCTTCTTCATCCTAATTTAGGAAAGTAATATATGAAATGAAATTTATAAATAGTAAGTTTAAAACTAGTTTTTATTTAAAAGGTTTACTAATTAATAAAGGGTTTTTAAAAATAACAAAATAAGAATAATTATACACTTAATAATAATTTAATTTTTTTTAAAAAAAGTATAAATATATTAAGAGGGCCGGATTTTTAAAAGAATAGAAAAAAATAAAAAAAAAGAGTTCAAGTATAACACAAATTAGTATTCAAGTGTAATCGGTTAAGGGTTTAGGTATGCTCTTCAATCCCGTTCTTGTTTAATTCTTTTTAATTTAGTAATATTAATTGATGGATGAATGTAAATATGATGTTATGAACATTTAATAATGAATTAGGTATAATAATTAAGGTTTAGGGTAGGTTTAATAAGGATTAGTTATTGTAAATTCAAAATTAAAAACTGGGCAGAATTTTAGGTCATCTTGCGAGAGCCATAACTCAGTCATGCGGATAGCTTTTATTGATTTTCTTGAGCCTAAAAATAACTACAGAGAGTCTACTTTCAAACCATGGTGATTTCATGAATTAAAAGTGAGTGGAGGTTAGTCAAAATGATTTTACAAGATTTGTTGTCGAATCTAAGTTTTAGGGTCAGATTCTGAGTTGTGTTTGTGAGGTCAAAAACAATATCAAAACACCGTATTAATTGATGGGATTGCTACTGCAGTAAGTTCATGATGTCTATGAATTTCTAGAATTTTTGTAGATTTTTTACAAGTGTCTAAATGGGTATGGTCAAGCCAAACTTTTGAGAGGTCTAATCAGATCCGAATTTAAGTAGTTTGTGATGTTGATTTTTTATAAAATAGTTAGACTTAATATTATTTTTTATAAAAAATCATGGTAGGTCTTAACCCATTGGGAAGGTAGGGAATGCAGTAGGGAAAAGAAATTTGATGATTTAGTATTTTATTTGTAGTCATGTAGTGACTACAAAATTCTGCCAAAAAGTTGGAAAACTTGAATAAATTGATTAAGGGTATTAGGATATAAGTAAGGTATGGGAAGTGTGGTAAAGGGTTTATAATCATAATATAGACATATTAGTCCATCAATTGATTGTTACATCGACTTGGGTGTTTAGCCTAATCACGTGTAACACGTGTTTTATTTGTGTTTAGTTGATTTCAAGGAACTTGTGAAGTAGCTGTGCATAAGGTGAGTTTCATAGTCCCATTTTCCATTTTTAAATTGGGATGGAAATGATGCAAATATTTTGAAATGTTTCATTGCTGTGATTATGTGTTTTAAATGCGTATGGACATTACATGACTATTATATGACTATGTGTTACATGTTGATATTGATTTGGATTGATGAGTACGCCCAGTTGGTGTTACTTATGATATTGATTTGAATTGGATGAGTACGCCTACTCAGTGATATTTTTGGAATTGATTTGGATTGACGAGTACACTCGGTTGGTGTTACTTATGATATTTATTAGGATCGGATGAGTATGCATACTCAGTGTTGGTTATGATACCATGGGATCGGATGGGTACTCCTACCCAGTTTGTGAATGTATTGATTTGATTTGGTTGCATTTTATGAATACGTTGTGATGCCGCTTTTTTGTAAATGTCTCTTTATTTTTAGAAAAACTATGTTTACAATGATTTTTATGAAACGATGTGATACCGGTTGACTATAAATACTATGTTTAAAATGATCTTTATGAATAAAATATGTTTAAAATGGTCTTTACAAATAAGATACGAAACTATTTTTTTATGGTTAATAAATTTTATTTCTATTATGAAAAGTAGGCTTAAAATGATTCATAGTGCTAAGATGTGATACACCGTTAAATAACTATCTCTAGATTTTTATGACAACCATGATTAAAATGAATTTATAAAGATTATATTTAAGATGATTTTTTATATATTTAAAATGATTTTTAAGTTTAAAACGACTTTCTTTATTATTTTAAATTGATTTTTATAAAACAATATTTAGTTGGTTTTATCGAGTAAAGTCGATTATTGGTATAAAAATTCTATCTTTCTTAATTATCAATCTTGATATGTATCGTTATTTGATATGTGTTCCTTTTTGTCTTGGTACACTTTGTTGATTCCTTCGTTTGCATTTTCTATCGATACGTACATTCTATCCTTTCTTTTAAAAGATTCTCATAACATTCGGTCCGCATCTATATGCGTCTGTGAAATCCCTTAGATGCTTAATAGCCTTTAATTCGATATTCGTTCGCTACCCTATTCATTAGTTCTTAACCCTTAGAATTCGTTTAAAGTATGTTTTATTCGACCACGTTACTCTCCGTGGGGAGCACAAGTGTTGTTTGTTAAGAAGAAGGACGGTTCATTGCGCATGTGTATAGACTACCCGAAATTGAACAAGTTGACCGTTAAGAACCGTTACCCTCTCCCCTGGATTGACGACTTATTTGATCAATTGCAAGGAGCGCGTTACTTTTCTAAGATAGATCTTCGGTCGGGTTATCATCAGCTTAGAGTGCATGAGGATGATATCCCAAAAACCATATTCAAGACGCGATACGAACACTTTGAGTTTACGGTTATGCCTTTTGGGTTAACCAATGCACCAGCGGTCTTCATGGACTTAATGAACCGGGTTTGCAAACCGTACTTAGATAAGTTTGTCATCGTATTCATTGATGATATCTTGATCTACTCAAAGACTAAGGAGGATCATGAGGTTCATTTGAAGTTGGTGTTGGAGCTGCTGAAGAAGGAGAGGTTGTATGCTAAGTTTTCCAAGTGCGAGTTTTAGTTGCAAGAAGTGCATTTCCTCGGTCACGTGGTCAATCATAACGGTATTCACGTGGACCCAAGTAAGATTGAGCCAGTAAAGAAATGGAAAGATCCTACAACGCCGTTCGAGATACGATCATTTTTGTGGTTGTTGGTTAAAAACGACTTTCTATCGCTGAACTTTACTACGATTGCTAAACTCCTTACTTCGTATGCTCAGAAAAAACAAGAAGTATGAGTAGGGCGCGGGCAGGATGAGGCTTCCAGATTTGAAAATAATTTGTGTAATGCTTTAATACTGTCGTTACCTGATGGAATTGAAGATTTTATAGTATATTGTGACGCGTCGAATCAAGGGTTAGGTTATGTACTCATGCAAAGAGGCAAGGTAATCGCCTATGCATCATGACAATTGAAGATCCATGAGAAGAATTATACAACACATGACCTAGAATTAGGAGTAGTAGTGTTTGCCCTTATGACTTCAGAGGCCTGATCCAATATGAATCTTAAATGTTCTCTATTTTTTTCGTCCCATATGATATTACTTGTACATATCGAAGAGTGTTATTCTATAGATCATAGATGGGCTTCAACACATATTCGATCAGAATGAATTAAATATGCATCAAAGGAGGTGGATTGAGTTATTCAGCGACTATGAGTGTGAAATTAGTTACCATCCAGGTAAGGCGAACGTAGTAGTTGATGCCTTAAGTAGGAAAGAGAGAGTGAAACCTAAACGTGTACGAGCAATGGCTATGACCATTCAGTCCGGAGTTAAAAGAATGATACTGGTAGCCCAGAGTGAGGCGTTCAAGGAAGAGAACACGCTGAGCAGAAAAGATTACTTGGAGTAGCTAGCAGTATGGAAAGGAAATAGTGGGAGTTTATTACTTTTATAGATCGCATATGGGTTCCATTAGTAGGAGGTGTGAGAATCATAATCATGGACGAGGCTTATAAGACTAGGTACTCTGTGCATCCGGGAGTGGATAAGATGTACCATGATCTTCGAGACATGTATTGGTGGCCACGGATCCCACACCACCATATATGCTAAGCATCTTGTATATGTTTATCATAACATCTTTCCTTCAATTATTGTCTTCTATATGGATATTTACTTTATGAAGAGGGATATTCGCTTATGTACGTTAGGCAAATGTTTTTATTGTTTGAAAGTGAAGCTCTGAGCATCAAAGGCCCTTCTTTGTCATACATAGACTGAATCTCGCTTTTCATAGCTTCCTTCCACTTAGCAGCCTCAAGGCTTGCCATCGCTTCCTTTTAGTTAGCAGGCTCATCCAATTTACTTAGTGTACTATCACTAATCTTGTCCTCTTCAATATGGAAACCATAGTAGAACTGAGGAGGCTTGCTTACTCTACCACTTGTTCTCTGAATGGGTAAGGATATATCATCAGGCTTAACAGGTGTCACCACCTCTTGTTGAGTATCAGTGTTCACTATAGGTTCTTCATCGGCAGACTCTTGAATTTCTTCAAGGTCTATCTTACTCCCATTGTCCTCTTTAGATATCATTTCTCTCTTAAGGAACACTCCTATTCGAGCTACAAATACTACATTATTCTTGGGTTTGTAAAACAAATATCCAAATGACTCTTTTGGATAACCGACGAAATGACACTTATCAGATCTGGCTTCTAGTTTGTACTGAGCTTCTCATCTAACGTAAACCTCACAACCCCAGATTTTGATGTGCCCAAGAGAAGGACGTTTTCCCTTCCACATCTCAAAATGTGTCTTCAAAACCTTCTTAGTGGGTACAAGATTTAAGATATGGGCGGCTGTCTCTAATGCGTAACCCCAAAAGCTTATTAGAAGTGTTGCTCGACTCATTATAGATCGAACCATGTCTAACAGGGTTCTATTTCTCCTCTTAGCAACTTCATTTAGTTGTGGTGTTCTAGGAGGAGTTAACTATGGAACTATACCACAGTTTTTAAGATGATCAAAAAATTCGATACTAAGGTATTCTCTTCCCCTATTGGATTAGAGTACCTTTAACTTTCTGCCCAATTGGTTCTCTACCTTGTTTTGATACCTTTTGAATACTTCAAAGGTATCCGACTTATGTTTAATCAGATAAACATATCCATATCTACTGAAATCATCAGTAAACGTAACGTAGTAGTGTTAGGAATACAAAAGTATCAATCACTTCCATTTAGATAGCTCATTTAGTAATCTTTGGAAACTCACTAAGCTAGTGTTACCAAAGCCTAACGAAGGCCCATAAAGCCCACGCCAAGCTAGGGCAAAACCGGCCAAAGGGTTGTATAAATACCCTCTCCATGCCTTAGAGAGGGTGTTGGTTGATTTGTAATCCCATTTATCATATTGCATTTCTTTCTCATTTCTCTCTCACTTTGCATCTCATCTAACCGTCCTCTCCTTCTCTACTTTCTTCATTTTCGTGTATGTTATAAAAGATTACTAGTATTCTTTAATTGGTATCAAGAGCCATGGAGTGATTTGTTTGTTTTTTGTTCGTTTTTTTGTTGTTGTTTAAACCGTACGTCATTTTCTTGTTCTTTCTTTGTTTTCGAAGCTCTTGGGTACACTAAAAGATCATTTACCTTGGTAAATCTGATCTAGTATCTTTAGGATATAGGTGTACAAGCTTGGATAAAAGAAAAACGTCATTTTTGTCAAATTTAGTGTTTGAAAATCTTATAAAGTCCTTTTCTTGATTTTAAAATTTTTTGGCTTAAAAACCATAAAGTTTACATTTTTAAGGTACCTATAGGTTTAGTAATACTAGTTGTACAAGAAAATTTAGGTAAAAACATCAAAAGTGGGTCTTTTTAGTGTTTTGGTTTCGAAGCGAAATAGTGACTGTTTGAAGAAGGCAAAATAGTCCCCAGTTTGAACAAGGCAATTTAGTCCCTTGTTTGAAGAAGGCGAAATAGTCCATTTTAGCTCAAGGTGATTTAGTCCCTTGTAGTTGGAAGCAAAATAGTCCTCTGGTTAAGCAAGGCGATTTAGTCCTTTGTAGTTGGAAGCGAAATAGTCCTCTGGTTAAGCAAGGCGATTTAGTCCCTTGTAGTTTGAAGTGAAATAGTCCTCTGGTTAAGCAAGGTGATTTAGTCCCTTATAGTTGAAAGTGAAATCGTCCTCTGGTTAAGCAAGGCGATTTAGTCCCTTGTAGTTGAAGGCGAAATAGTCCCTTGTAGTTGAAGGCGATTTAGTCCCTTTACAGTGCAAGGCGATTTAGTCCATTTTCCTGTTGAAGGCGATTTAGTCCCTTTACAGTGCAAGGCGATTTAGTTCCATTTTCCATTGAAGGCGATTTAGTCCCTTTACAAGGCGATATAATCTTTGACTAAGGTGATTTAAGACTATTTGGACTCAAGAACTTTAATACAACTTGGACTAAAACTAAGAATTCAAACTTAAATTATACGTTTTTTCTTTTAATAAGAATTGTAAAATCCCGTGTATTCATAAAACCTAAAACACTTAAAACCAACTTACTTGAACACAATTACTTCAATCAACACTCGATCAAAAAGTATTCTTTTAACATACTAATTTCTCAATGACGACTCTTGCTGACAAAGCGATTCTTTCGGGTGCTGACAATTGTCCACCTATGTTGGAAAAGGATATGTACGATTCTTGGAAAACCATAATGGAGATATACATGATGAATAGACAACATGGTCGAATGATCCTTGAATCCATTGAAAATGGTCCACTCATCTGACCTACAATTAAGGAAGATGGTGTGACTAGGCCAAGAAAATACTCTGAATTGACTCCAGCAGATGCAATTCAAGCTGATTGTGATGTCAAAGCAACAAATATCATTCTCCAAGGATTACCACCAGAGATCTATGCACTTGTTAGCAATCATCGAATCGCCAAGGAACTATGGGAAAGAATTAAACTTCTCATGCAAGGAACTTCATTGACGAAACAAGAACGGGAGTGTAAACTATATGATGAATTTGATAAGTTTGCTTATAAGAAGGGGGAAACACTACGTGATTTCTACTTAAGATTTTCACTGCTACTCAATGACATGAACATCTACAATGTGAAACTGGAACAATTTCAAGTGAACACCAAGTTTTTGAATACCCTTCCTCCTGAATGGAGCAAATTTGTGACAGATGTCAAACTGGTTCGGGACTTGCACACGACTAATATTGATCAGCTTCATGCTTACTTGGGACAACACGAATTTCATGCAAATGAAGTTCGTTTAATGCATGAACGCAACTCAGATCCGCTTGCTTTGGTTGCAACCCATCAGATGACCCAGTCTCCTTATCAAACTCATCAGAACTCATACCAAAACTCTCAATTTCAACCACAAGTTTCACTATATCAGTCTCCACAGTATGGATCACCTTATCAGTCTCAACAATACTCAAACAATCAATCATCAACACCTCTTTCAATCACTTATCCATCCAATGATTATCAATCATCAGTTCACCACAACGTTTATTCTTCACAACCATCCATCCCTCAATTGGAATATGCTCCCACAGTCAACCAACAACCACAACAACCTGAATTTCCCCAACTAGACTCAACTCGGTCTAATTGTTCAAGTTTTAACAAAGTGACGATCCCATTGATGCCATCAACCATATGATGTCATTCCTATCAGTTGTCGTCACATCTCGCCATCCTACCACCAACAACCAGCTGAGGAATTCGTCAAACCCTAGGCAACAAGCTACCATTAATAATGAAAGAGTGACTTTACAACCATTACAGGGAGGCAAATTTCTTTTGCTACGGGTACAAGTACGACCTACACTCCAGGAGCAAGTGGAAGCAATTCTGGGAAACAAAGGACTGTTATTTGCTACAACTACAAAGGGGAAGGACACATGTCCAAACAGTGCACTAAACCTAAAAGGAAACGGGATGATTCGTAGTTTAATGATAAAGTGTTGCTGGTACAAGCTCAAGCAAATGGTCAAATTCTACATGAGGAAAAACTAGCATTTTTGGCAGATCCAAGAACTGCAGAAGGTCAAGCCACATAGACTGTCATTACTCATAATGCTGCTTATCAAGTCGATGATTTGGATGCATATGACTCTGATTGTGATGAACTCAACACTGCCAAAGTTGCTCTCATGGCGAATTTATCTCATTATGGTTCAGATACTCTCGGTGAGGTACACAATCCTGATAATGTGGCAAACAACATAATTAATCAAGGTGTGCAGGTGATGCCGTCTTCTGAATAGTCGAGTGTTATGAACCATTCAGGGACTGAAATAACCAGTGATAGCAATATCATTCCTTATTCTCAGTATGTTACAGAATCACAACAGGCAGCTGTTCAGAATTCTAACTCATCTGCACAACAAGATGCACTGATATTATCTGTGATTGAACAACTGAAAACCCAAGTAATTAATTGTACCAAGATAAATATGGACACTAAAAGTGTCAATGATACTTTAACTGCTGAGCTTAAAAGATATAAAGAACAAGTTAGAGTTTTGAAAGAAGGACAAAATGTTAATTTAAAAGGTAAAGATAACGTTTCAGATTCATGTGAACGGTTTGTCGAGATTGATCGTCTTAAACAAACTCTTTCTAAACATATAAAAGAAAATTAATCTTTAATGCAAACAGTTACTCTTCTCAAAAATGATTTTAAGAAAGAAGAATCTAAAGACATTGATAGAAAAATTGCTTTAGAAAAGAAGATCGAACAGCTGGATAATATTGTTTATAAAAGAGATCAATCAGCACAAACTGTTCATATGTTGACAAAACCACAGTTTTTCTATGATCATACCACGAAACAAGTTCTAGGTTTCACAATCCATTCTCTATCTGAAGAAAGCTCAGCAGTTGGAACCAAAGCTTTATGATGGTAATGTCATTAAGAACACTAGTGCTATTGTGATTCCTGACTCCGAAGAGACCCTAATGCTTGCTGAAGAGAGTCGTTCAAAAATGCTTTTAAAACAACAGGATCCAATGGTTTTAGAAAAGAAAGTTAATACCACACCAGTTGATTATGCTGTTCTCAACCAACTTTCTCAAGATTTTGAAAAACGATTTGTTCCACAAACTGAATTATCTGCTGAACAAGCCTTTTGGTCTTAGAATTCTATGAATTCTTTAGATCCCAAGTCCTTCTTGTAGACCCACCAAAGTTGAGGTTCCGAAAGAACTTCCTAAAGTCAGCATGGTAAATACGAGTTTGAAGAAACTTAAACAACATCTTGCTGGTTTTGACGTGGTTGTCAAATAACGAACCATGGCCACAGCCAACACACTGAGGGCTCGTGGGGGTTTGAACATACAAAAGCTTGTTTTAGGGATGAAATAATTCCATTTGTAAAAGCACTGAAGGACATATTCAATACATTCAATCATTATTTAATTGATGAACTTACTAAAGTCCAAAACGTCTTTCATCAAATGGAACATGCTATGGAACAACATCGTTTAGTGTAAAAAATGTTTGAAGTTAAAATGAATCAAGTTTTAAATGAAAACGAACGACTCTTGGAACAAGTCATCAACAAAGATATAGTGAACATAATTATGAATTCTACTGTGGATAATGCTTCTGTGAATGTGCATGAATGTGAAAAGTGTCTCAAACTTGAGACTGAGCTTCTCAACAAAAAGGATTTCATTGAAAAAGAGACTTACGATAAACTGTTCAGAAGTTATACCACTCTTGAAAAACATTGCATCTCTTTAGAAGTTGATACTCAACTTAATCAGGAAATTTTTCAAAGAGACAATTCTGTTCAAATGAAAGTGCTCCAGATTTTGATCAATTCTTTGAATTAAATAAATTGAAAGCTCAGTCACAAGAGAAAGACATGGTCATAAGGAAGTTGAAAGAGAGAATTAAATCTTTATGTGGAAATATGAATGAAGATAAGGTCAAGAAGGACATAGAAGAGATTGAAACGATAAATATTGAATTGGAACATAGTGTGTCAAAACTTTTTGCTGAGAATGAATATTTGAAACAGACCTATAAGAAACTTTATGACTCGATTAAACCCACACGTATTCGATCAAAAGAACAATGTGAGGGATTAATTAATCAAGTCAATCAAAAGTCTGTGGAAATCTCTGATTTAAATGTAAGTCTTCAGGAAAAAGATTTGGTAATTACAGCTCTCAGGGACGAATTAAGGAAACTTAAAGGAAAAGAGTTAGATGATACTGTTGTCACCAAAAACACCATTGCTCCAGAAATGCTTAAGATTTATGTAGAACCATTAGCCCCTAGATTGTTGAATAATAGGACAGTTCACTCTGACTACCTTAGGCACACTCAGGAACAAGCTGCGATACTTAGGGAGATAGTAGAACAAGGACACTCAAAAAATCCTCTAGATAGTTCCGTATACTTTGCCTGTAAGTATACCAAATGAATTCAGGAGTTGCTTATTATCATCAGTCAAACCTGCCCTAGCATCAACAATTCAAATAATAAGTTAGTGGTTGTGAACCCAAAGAACAAGGACAAAAGAGTTAGGTTTACTGAGCCCGTCACATCCTCTGGAAACACAAACATAACAACATCTTCTTCATCAAACCTAGTTTCTAACTAACCTATGTTGTCTTCTACAGGAGTAAAACCGTCTACTAGTGCTAGCGAATCACAGCCTTCAGGCAATACAAAGAAAGATAAGATTCATCAAACACCAAGTAGGATTCAGAAGAATAAAGTAGAAGCCCACTCTAGGACAGTTAAATCTAGGTTGAAAAATAAAAAGTGTGTTGTGAAACCTAATGGAACTGCAAATGTGCAGCATTCCAAGCTTAATGCGAATTCTGAACCTCTATGTGTTAAGTGTAATGGTTGCATGCTTTATGCTAATCATGATTTGTGTGTTCTTGATTTTATCAATAATGTGAATGCTCGTGTTAAATCTAAATCTGTTAAGAAAAGTTCAAAGAGAAAAGTTTGGAAACCAACAGGAAAGGTGTTCAGATTTATTAGATACACTTGAAGACCTACTAGTCGGACCTTCACTATAGTAGGAAATGCGTGCCCTTTACCACACCTGTTGAAGTGCCCTTTAGGAAACAAATTGCTCTAAAAACTAATACACCTAAGCCTATAGTCACATTGGTTTACTCAAGGAAACCTAGGAAATATAAAACTAATGTTCCTGCTAGCAAACCTAAGATTGTTAAATCTATATCTGCTAACAACAAGGAACCCAGTAAATCTTAGGGATCCACAGTTTCTAATGTTCCATCTTCCTCTCTTGATGAATGCAAGTTATCCAAATTGTTCTATGGTATTTGGACTCCGGCTGCACCAAGCATATGACCGGAAATCGCTCTCAGCTCACCAATTTCGTCAATAAATTTCTGGGTATAGTCAAATTCGAAAATGATCACGTGGCAAAGATATTAGGATATGGTGATTATCATATTGGGAATGTTACAATTTCAAGGGTTTACTATGTGGAAGGACTTGGACATAATTTATTCTCCGTTAGGCAATTTTGTGATTCGAACCTTGAAGTTACCTTTCGTCAACACACCTGCTTCATTCGTAATCTAGAAGGTGTTAATCTATTGACTGGATCTCGAGGCAACAATCTGTATACACTGTCTCTTGAAGATATGATGGCGTCCTCTCCTATATGTCTCTTGTCAAAGGCCTCAAAGACTAAGTCTTGGCTATGGCACTGACGTCTATCTCATTTAAACTTTGGTGCAATCAACCATTTAGCTAGACACAGTCTTGTTCGAGGTCTCCCTAAGCTAAAATTTGAAAAGGACCATATGTGTTCTGCATGTGCAATGGGCAAAAGCAAGAAGAAACCCCACAAACCTAAATCTGAAGACACCAACCAAGAAAAACTTTATCTTTTTGCACATGGATCTTTGTGGGCTACTGCGTATTGCAAGCGTTAATGGAAATAAGTACATCCTCGTCATTGTCGATGATTATTCTAGATTTACATGGGTAAAGTGCTTAATATCAAAAGATGAAGCTTTAGATTTCATAATCAAGTTTCTCAAGATGATTCAACTACGGCTTAAGGCACCTGTCCGACGAATCATAAACATGTATGGAGAACGAATTATTTTAATCAAACTTGGCTTGAATATTATGAGAAGGTTGGCATCTCTCATGAAACATCTGTTGCTCGCTCTCCACAGCAAAATGGTGTCGTTGAAAGACGTAATCGTACGCTAATTGAAGCAGCCCGCACAATGTTGATTTATGAAAAAGCTCTGTTATTCTTATGGGAAGAAGCAGTTGCTACGGCATGTTATACCCCAAATCGTTCCATCATACGTCTTCGTCACGGCAAAAACACCATATGAGCTTTTACATGACAAACTTCCCGATTTATCATTTTTCCACGTATTTGGTGCACTATGTTATCCAACAAATGACAGTGAGAACTTGGGAAAGTTACAACCGAAGGCTGATATTGGTATTTGCATTGGCTATGCACCCACAAAGAAAGCATTTTGAATTTACAACCGACATACCAGACGAATCATTAAGACAATTCATGTAGATTTTGATGAGCTGACAGCAATGGCTTCTGAACACAGCAGTTTAGAACCCGCGCTTCATGAAATGACTTCTGCAACAATCAGTTCAGGACTCGTGCCAAATTATCCTCCTTCAACACCGTTTGTACCACCTTCAAGAACTGATTAGGATCTTTTATTTCAACCATTGTTTGATGAATTACTCAACCCTCCATCAAGTGTTGATAACCCAGCCCTGAAGTCATTGCTCTAAATGCTGAAGTAGTAGCTCCAGAACTCGCTGCATCAACCGGTACATCTTCCTCAACAACTGTTGTCTTCAGCAGTGTTAAGTTAGTACTAGCAGTACTAACTTTTACTCTAGCAGTACTAACTAGTTAGTACTGTTAGTTATATTCTGAGCAGTACAAAGTAGAACCAGCAGTATAAACTTGTAGCAACATTTATGTCATCCAACCAGACGGGTTTGTGGATCAAGACAATCCGAATCATGTGTACAAGCTTAAGAAGGCTCTCTATGGGTTGAAACAAGCTCCTCGCCCGTGGTACGATTTATTGTTAAAGTATCTACTCTCTCAGGGATTCTCTAAAGGAACCGTGAATCCCACATTGTTCATCAGAAGATAAGGTAAAGATATTCTCCTGGTACAAATCTATGTTGATGATATAATCTTTGCATCTACTACACCTGAACTATGTGACCAATTTTATACAATAACGTGTTCAAAGTTTAAGATGTCGATGATGGGCAAAATATCATTTTTTCTAGGACTACAAATTTCACAAAGTCGTAGAGGCATCTTTATAAACCAGTCTAAATATGCTCTAGAATCTTTGAAAAATATGGTATGGAATTTAGTGACCCAATAGATACTCCCATGGTGGAGAAATCCAAACTGAATGAAGATACACAATGGAAAGTTGTGGATCCTGAACACTATTGTGGAATGATAGGAACCCTTATGTATCTTACAGCAAGTAGACCAGACCTTACATTTTTTGTATGCATGTGTGCCCGGTATCAGGCAAAGCCTACCGAAAAGCACTTACATGCTGTAAAAAGAATCTTTAAATACTTACGAGGAACCGTTAATCGGGGACTCTGGTATCCAAAGGATTCGTCTATTGCTCTAAAAGCTTTTACAGAAGCTGATCATGCGGGTTGCCAAGATACTAGACGAAGTACATCTGGCAGTATGCAATTATTGGGAGATAGGATTGTTAGTTGGTCCTCCAAAAGGCAGAAAAGCGTTGCGATATCCAGTACAGAAGCTGAATATATAGCCTTGTCTGGCTGTTGTGCTTACGTCCTTTGGATGAGATCAAAACTTACCGACTATGGCCTTGGATTCAATAAAATTCCAATGCAATGTGATAACAAAAGCGCTATTGCCTTATGTTGCAACAATGTTCAACGTTCTTGATCAAAGCATATCGACATAAGATTCTACTTCATAAAAGAGCAAGTTGAAAACGGAGTAGTAGAGCTTTACTTTGTCAATACGGAGTATCAGCTAGCAGACATCTTCACTAAAGCCCTTGGCAGAGAACGATTGGAATTTCTTATCAACAAGTTGGGAAAGCGAAGTTTTAAGCCGGATACGCTGAAACAATTGGCAGATGAAGCTGACGAATAGTGGTGGTACATATTCAAATATCCTGTATAATATGTATATATATCTAAAATCATAAAAAACACAAAAATATTTTATTCTTATTTTTTTTTATAAAAACTTTATAAAAACAAAATAGAAAAATATAAAATCAGAAAAAGAAAATATAAAAATATAAAACCAGAAAAACAAAATACAAAAT
>BQNB010118235.1:1819-21030 GCA_026074375.1 Tanacetum coccineum | reverse complement strand
GACTTGTACTTTGACTTGAAGAGATTTTATATTTCAAATGAGATGTTATATTGCTTGTACATATGTTTTAGTAGCTTATGCATTCACTTTAGATATTAATCATTCATGGAATTAGGGTTTAGAGGCATACGATAACGATATAAAGCTTGTTTTGATATAATGTTGCAAAGGGTACCTTATATGAGTAATGTACTTTGTAAAAATGATATTATGATATTGACTTGGCATATTATGATGTTTTCTTGACATATTATGATGATAGGATTTCCATAGATAGGTTGCGTGAGCTCATTTACTTTAGAAATGTAAACTATGAAACGTAATGGAATGGAATGAAACGAAAAATTTATTCCCGTGAAAAGTAGTACTTAATAAAGTAGTAGATATTACATTGATGAAATACTAGAAAATTACGGGTTGTTATAGTCCCCCAACCTTACAGAAATCTCGTCCCGAGATTTGATTAAGAGATAGAGTGATATTTGGAAACAGAAGTTCTTAGCTCCTGCAGTTTCTAGTCTGATGGCCTACTTTGTGGCAATTCTGACACTTGACAATACAAGGTCCTGTGTGATGCAGAGTACATTTCCTACAAAGGGGATGAGGTCCATTATATCCATGGTTTCCATTAGCCTTGAAGGTTTCCTGGCTTCCATTTTGCTGCTGATGGTGATCATTGTTGCGGCTGTTATTGTTACGGTTATCAGGGTAGTTGTTGTTGTTGGTGGTGTTCCTTTTATCATCAAACTTTTGTTTGTGATCATTGGTTTCTTGCACAGAATTACACTTAATTGTTTGGTCCATTAGTCTATGAGCTCTGTTGGTGGCTTCTTCCATAGTCTGAGGTTTTGAAGCAGTAACGTTTCCTTCAATGCTTTGGGGCAGTCCCCCGATGAATGCTTCCATAAGTTTCTCGGTGTTTGGTACCATGTTTGGGCATAAAACAGCTAATTCCTGGAATCTTCTAAAGTAAGTCTTGAGATCACTTCCATTTACAGTCATACCATAAAATTCATCTTCCATTTTCTTGATCTCAGTTCGAGGACAATACTTGTTCGTCAGAAGCCTTTTTAACTCAGTCCAGGTGATTTGATTAGCTTGCTCTATTCCCATAGGCTGGGCATATGCATTCCACCAGGACAAGGCATCAGTCAGTTAAAGTACCAATAGCAAATGTTACCTTGAATTTGTCCCACAGCACATCTTCTACGAGAGAATACTGATTCGGTTTGTTCAAACCAACGAATAAGGCCTACTGCTCCTTCCGTACCATTAAAGTAGAAAGGTTGACAGCTGATAAACTCTTTGTAGTTTCCCGTTTTCACTACAGGATTTCATAAGAATGGTGATCCTGTTTGGGATTACAGCACATTGCCATGAGCAGCAGTCTGTGCTTCAGGGCTGTAGTATAATCAGCAATCAGTTTGCCAGATGGCATCCAAACATTAATGGTTGGTGTTCGGATGTTTAACGTCCCTTTTGGGAGGAGCATACTATGCAACATAGAAGAACATGTATAAGAATTACATCACAAGTTTGAAGGTAATACTTAGAAGAAAATGTGATGCTTAAAATGTCTTAAAGAGAAGATGCTTTTTTTTTTTTTATTTTTTTATTTTTGAATTTTAAGCACTTAGTGTTATGGTATGATTCATGAAGACAGAGATAAAGATGCATATTAGAGGTAATGAAGATGAAGAGCGATAGTTGGAAACAATCAGATACGAAACGGATTGCCTTTTATAAATAACCATGCCTCTTACTGGTACATAGTCAAGATTAGCAAGCGTTTTTATTATACCACACATCCCATGGCTATGATAAAGCTATAACAATTTCTAAGATTTTGGTTGATTTCTGAGCCGGTTAGATGACATCCTAAAGATCCCCTGATCTGTTTGAGGTGACGAGCTTGATTTTTCTCGAATGAATTTGTTTCAAGATCGGAAATTTCTGTAGTAAGCAAAGGCAATCTTAATCCTTTTGCCCTAACTCTTCTTTTGATGTTGATATCGTGATACGGGATTTTTCTTGAGTGCGTCTTAGTTCGTCACTATTCCTCGTATGATCATTCTATCAAATACGTCATCCTCATTTTCTCGATGTGGTGAAGATAGAGTTCATCTAAGTAATTCAAGATATCTTCGACTTGTTTCTCATGATGTTTCAGATACATCTTATCTGAACATTTTCCTATTTCAAATATCTGAGGAGGGGTAGGTGTATAAACTGAGGAAGATGGTGATACCAAATTACAAGTTTGATTCCGGGATGAATTAGATACATAGTTGGGAAGAAGATGAGGAATGGATTTGCTTCTTAGGTGGTACTAGTTCTTCAGGAACAAAGAAGTATCAGGGATCAAATAGTAGTGATGGTGATAATATCGGAGATGGAGTCAAAATAGCTGGTGGAGTAATAAGATCTGGTGATGAAATAGGTAATTCCTTAGCATAAAATGCTTGTACGTTCTTCAAATAAGGATTATTGTAGAAAGATGAGAATAATGGTGGGATCATATTTTCTTTAGAGTTTTCTGAAGAGTTAAAAGAACTGCTTCCTGATGAAGCTGAGAAATAATCTGGTGAAAAACGAATAATAGTAAAGATATTCATAGAAGAAATTAAGGGGGCATGGCGCTGGCAATAGTTGGGAGGGGGGAGTGTGGAGGGGTTGGTTACACAGACATCGTTTCTCTGTTAACAACCTAGTTGTAAATAACATAAGTTATTTATAGTATAATATAGTATAATAATTATGTATCTTTACATACTTGTTCCGGATTGTAGTGGCACAAAGGACTTTGATGGCTAGAAAAAGAAATGTGGTTTAGTTAAGTTTGTTGACCCTAGTTTCTCTATAAACCATGCGCTGATACCAATGGCTATAACACCCCATATTTTACATATAGGCAGCGGAAGCAAATACTGGGGTTATTATTCTTCTGGATACAACAATCATAACAAAGAAAACGACCAAAAGAGCGTTATTCAAAAGATATGTGTATCATTCATTTCAAATAGAGTTTTATAAAGGCAGGTCCAAAATCAAGAAACATAAATGTAATAATAACAATTTTTAGCCATCTCAATGTCCCATGGCCACTCCATGCCATAAGTTGTGCACGATTTCCTGATATAAACATGCATAAAAAGGGGCCAACACAAAGGTTGAGTGAAAATCATAGGTTTGAATGTCATAGTTGAATAAAAGGTTTTATAGAGGAACTACAGGTATGTGCAGGGACAATCCATCATGGGAACATTATTTATTGCATCTAAGCTCCATACATCTAATACATTAATAGTAACTCACCGTAGGATATTGGTTCGGGACCAGGTTCCCCGTGGAAAAGTAACTTCCCACGGTCACCTTTTAGGACAAACATAGTGCGTTGGCTACCCCAAGCATGGGTATCACCAACGGGAGCCGTCACCCCAATAGAATCTATTCACAAAATACCGTTTCACTCGCACTGCAAGTAATTAATGATTCATAGAATATGTAATAATGGCACTGAACGCTACATAGGCAATAATATATCTGAATACCATACATTTTAGAAAACACTTGCATCAAGGGGTTTATATCAGGTATCACAGGTTTATAAAGTATTCAAAAGATTGAAATATGGGGTTATGAATTCATTAAGCCTTTGAAAAGTAATCACATTGTTATAAGATAAACGAGTATGTAAAAGAGTTTGTAACAAGCATGTATCCCCCTCGCGGGTTTATAAAACATTTAAAAGATTGAAATGCGAGGCTATGAACTTCACAATATCGGTTTTAAGTACTTGTATATATTAAAAACAATTGAGCATGTATCCCCCTCGCGGGTTTATAAAACATTCAAAAGATTGAAAAGCGAGGCTATGAACTCACCAGATAGGTATATGTAATAAAAAGATCTGAAATGAAAGCAGACGACCTTATCACAATACTTAAAGGGAATGTTGATATAGCCAAAATGACAGTAAACAGCCACGTCACGCAACCTGAGTAAATATGTTGAGTCTTAGGAAGATTGTACTCTAGAAATTTAGTTTTAAGAGTTATGAGTTTGATTGAAGAGTTTGGAATTATTGTATCACCGTTCGGGCCATCATAATTCAGAAGTCATTCAGTAAACGTTTGAGGAGCTAGGGCACTTTAAATCGAACTCAACAACTCAATTCAGAACGTAATACCAAGATGAAACTCCTTAATATGAAGCTCCCTAGTATTGTGATATGATATAATCGGTTTTAAGCGTTTTAATCAATATCTGGAAATGTTAAGCACGAGAAGTGTTAATTAAAGTTATGTCTTGTAAGGTTTTAAACATGATTTTATACTTTTTCAAAATGTTACATTTTAGACCCTTGAGTTTGAAAAGTGGCAGAATTTACCCTTGGAGTTTGCACTTTTACGACTTTGGTCCTTCAACTTTAAAAGATATACCAAGTAAACCTTGCACTTTGAAAAGTGACAAAAGGACGCCCTGTAGTTTATAACATTGATAAAATGACATTTTTAGTCCTTTATTATAAGTTTTCCGAAAGTTGACGATATATACCCTTGCATGGATTATAATTACAAAACATGTCTAAATTGCCATGCAAGCTTATTTTAACATTTCAAAAGATATTTATAAGTTATAATAAACTAAAATATGAAGATTTAATGCAACGCAAGTTTAAAATAACGATTCGTTAAGCTAGGAAGCAAAACTCTCAATAAGGGTTTCAAAACGTAAACGCAAGGTTTTAAGTTTCAAATTACATCATTAATCAATAAAGTGGTTATTTTAATATTATTTAAGCATGCTAGGATAGATTGTAACAATATTTTTAATCGTTATAACATTAGTTTTAAGAAAACAATAAAATAGGGTATCGGGAGTACGGTTTAGGATTCAAAATGGAAAAATTGAGCATGAATTGAGTTATTAAACTTTAAAAAGAGTAAATTTAGGATCATATGAACATTATAAGGGTGTAGTAGCAGAAGTAGAAAACAATTCAAAACCTGGGTTTGAGCCAAGGCGCAAAAATGGTGAAATGGGTCGTTTCGGTAGTATTTGACACTCTGTACGCCTTTGTATCTTAGTTCCCGGGGCTTCAATCTCAAAGCTTTCGCTTGCTGATCTTCTTATATGATCCTATGCATCATATGAGAAGAGAATGTTTGCTCAATGGTTTTTAATAGAAAGAAGAATTAGGGGATGAGATAGAATGAAGTATATGTGCTCCTATTTATAGTGATAGCAACACTTAGAGTCCAAGAAACGTTTGATAACCAGGTTTAGGAACACATGGGGGGGGGGGAGGGTTTTGAGTGTAGAGAGGGCTAGGGGGAAGAGTAAGGAAAGCTAGAATGCAAGGTGGAGGTGGTTCTAGACGTTTTATGGGTGATTGGTTTGATATATATATGTCTGTTTGACAGCCAAACATCAGTCTCCGTAAAATGTGTTCATTTACAAACCGGAATTCTGTGAAGCTCAAACCACCGAGCATTTTAGATATTTGAGTCCTCTACAATTGTTAGTTTTAACAATATATATAGGTTACTATAGAAAAATTTAGAGATAATGTCATTTACTACAGGTGTGTCCGAATCTCGACCTTTGCCATTTCGGCTGTAACTAATTCATCGACGTCAAAATCGGGTATGATTTCCACCACAAAATGATCCCAAGACATAGGGCTACACCTCGTGGATTCCTTAAAATCCAGATCCTATTGATATTTTCTCAGATCCATGATTTATAGACTGATCCGATTCTGAACTAGGCCCTATATTTAGGTTTTAGGGTTAAAACAAGATTAGAGGTTTCGTGGGTTAAATCTTAGAATATTTTTTGTAGATATGATGAATGATGATAGGATATGAATTTGTTATGTTGTAATTTAGTTATGTACAACTTATTTGAGTGTGTGTTTGGGGTATTATGGATAAAAACCAAGAAACGGAGCGCGTGATTTAACTATTTTGCTCGGTTATGTTTGTTTTACTTTGAATTAGGGTTTTGAGTTGTAAACATGATGTATTAAAGCTTACGAATAGATAATTAGGGTATTACACATTGTACATTGAGTGTAGTAACTGAACACAATGTACTGAAGAAACTATGAAAACAGAATGAAAACGGAGGTAAAACGGCTATTTTTGGTGTCATGCTTATGACTTATACATTGATGCTTTGAAACTTGTACTTGACACATGGAGGGAGTTTTATATTCAAATGAGATGTTATGTTACTTTTATATTGCTCATAGTTAGCTTGTACATTCACGTTATATATTTGACCATTCTTGGAATTAGGGTTTAAGAGTAATACGTATAACGGTTTAAAGCCCGTTATGATATTAACGTTGCGAATGGTACATTAATAGGAAGTAATGTAACATTGTTAATAAGGATATTAATAAATTGACTTGACAAATTGTGATAATGCTTGACATATATCAAGACATAATGGCCATAGATAGGTTGCGTGAGCTCGTCTACTTTAGTTATGCAAATTACATTATATATTGAGATATTGACAATGCAAGTAATGTAATAAAGAAAAAAATTTCCCCGTATAATTGAGATCATAGTAAAATAGGTTGATGAAAATTCTTTGGTTGTTATACAACAAGCTCTAGCTTATCACAAGGATAAGCTAGTAAAGTCCAATGAGCTCTTTCAGGGTAAGCTTATCATCCAAAGCAACCAAATCCATCCATAGCATAGGTATTAAACTGATTTTAAACGTGTAAGTAAATTAGTGATCATTTTGAATTCAATCTAAGCTTAGAGACTTAGATGAGCTTGAGATGAGCTTATAACAGCTTATGAAACAAAACAACTTATTTAATAAAATTTGTATAAAAGAAAAGCTTGAGAGAATAAAGTGCATAATAAAAAACTGACTTCTAATAATAAAAAGTTTGATTTACAATAGTGAAAAAGGAAATTACATTTAGTAAACAAAATAAGCTAAAAACAGTTTTAAAGAAAAATTACATAAGCTAAATTAATAAGCTAAAATATAAAAAATCTATCTAACTAGCTCCCCCTATTTCCTGTGTGTGAGGAAGCTTGCTATTTATAGCCAAAGAAGAAGGTTCCAGGTCTTGAAGTTGGTTAGACGCTCCCTTTAATCCTGATCATTCATTCATCTCTAATCATTGGATACCAATCTTTCACCGTTGGATCAATATGTGATCATGACGGATTTCCAGCATGGCAATCCGTGTGTTAGAGGCTTATGCTTCTTTACCACAGGTTTTAGTGCAAATTTCTCTTCCTTTGTGTGTTTGTATGAAGCCAACGTGTCATTCCTTTTGTCAATTCTAGCCAATGAGAGCACATGATGATGTCTTGCTCTGCCAAGTCATAACTTAGTACTCGAATCTTGAAGCCATGTAATCAATTTCAATTTACCCTTTGTTTTTTATGCAAGGTAAAAATGAGGACGATGGATGAATAGTAACATAAACTCGCGCCCTTTTTTATCTTTTTATATCTTTGTTTGATTTATTTTGACCAAGGGGTGTGTTTGTTGACTTGGGCGCGCGTGCTATAACGAAATCGGCACAATTTTGTGATTTGGGGCACGGTAATAAGGTTTTGATTATAAAAAACTAACGACCGTTTTAGTTCCTTTAATTAATAAAAGGCTAACGGGTGTTAGGTTTTTGGACTTTTGTGATATGGAGTTACAATTAAGGGTTATTTATGGTATTTTGAGGATTTTTGTCATTTTGTAAATTGACCATTGTTTGACCAAGAACTTTACTTTGTTTGACTTTTGCTAGAAACTTCCACTCTTGTGTCACTCATCCTTCTGTGTTCGTGTTTAACCCGGTTTTTAACCGTTTTCTTGTGATTTTTACAATATCAATATACCTACAGATATCACAAACAACAAAATAAACAAATACAAGCATATTTTTGCATATTTTGATCATTTAAGGGTCATTTTTATATAGAAAGGATATGTGATTTCTCCACATAACAAATTCCCCAAACTAAGTTATTGTCCGTGTTCTCACGCAATATTATAATGCTCTAAAAACTATATCTTTAAAAACTTCCCCAAACTAAATCTTTGAAAAGTAGCAAAGACTTTTGTAGGGAGAGTTAAGAAATCACAAGTTTTAAAACACCCCATTTTCCATTTTCAAAACTTTTCCATTTTTATGATGTATTATTTTAATACCTAGAATTTCGACTTTCGTTATTGTCCATAACCGGTTAGGATCCATAGAATAAGATGCATTTCGATCCGAGAATGCCCCAAAAGGATAAATTCATCGTCCCCGATTTTTCACTTGCTCCAAACCAAGCTTAAAATGAAATCATAGTTAAATATCAGTAAAGATGCTAACACTACTCATATTTGCATTTTGTGAACTTTTCACTCCCGACAATTATTATATCTTAGGTGAATGTGCTTATTTTTGAATTTTAACATGATCAACATTTTTGCAAATACTATGCTTCACGTACACCCGAGAAAATGAAGTTTGAAGGCGAGATCAATTCCACATGTAAGTGACTTCTCTCGGCACATCCAACCTTTCGGCTAAGTGCCCAGGCTTATTGACACCGCACATTGAACAAGTATCTTTACTCACATACCTTAGGTTTCAAAAACCTCTCAGGATTCCGTATATACATAGCTTTAAAAATCGAATAGACATAAGATCAAACGCATATTTAAATTTACAAAAGAAGATGTATTTATTAATTCACACTTAGATATTCAAATTTTATGCATTAAAACCCCTCGACCTATTTAAGAAGGCGCATCATCGGTTGTAAGCCCGCAAGAATGCAACGAAACTTTTATCAGTCTCGGATTTTTATCTTAACTATGGCTTTCTTACAAGACTTACCACATCGTTTGTGAGCGGCAAGAGGTAGTAAACTTTTATCAGCCCACAGCTTTTATTATTATATTTTGATTTATATATATATATATATAATAATATTATATATATATATATATTATTTTACTATTTTATTTATTTTTATTTTATATAGAGACTTCTTTTTGAAAAATTCAAGATAAATTTGAACTAAGACTAAATTTTTTGTATACATTACATAAAAATTGTTGATTTAAGTTTAACTCCCAAAGACAAAACGTATGATTAAATCCCGTTTAAGAGCTTATGGGAGAAAAAGCCACAAACTACATACATGAGCTCTTAAGATTTCCAACTAATCCTTGTTTAGCATCTCACTCATACTTAACTCTATCATTTTTTGTTCTTCACGAATTTCCGCGAACGCTTAGCCATAAAAGTCAAGGAACAAGCTAGAGCTCAACACGCTCGATCGGGTCAAAATTTATTCTTATTCTACCCAGTAGTGAAAATTCAAAATTGTGGATACAATAAAACTCACTTATTTATTTTGAAAATTTTAAAATATTTTCATTTTTTTTAAAATTTTTGGCTGGGAAAACAGGGTACGGAGAACAACGGTCAAGGTATGTAAGATCAATATCGAAAGATCTTACTACCCATACTAAAATTAAACATTGTCTCAATGTTTCCTAGCCTAAGACCTTAAAAACCCATACTTAGAACTCAAAAGTCGAATTATAATCTAAAGTATAAAGAAATAATCACAAAAACTTAAGCCTTTATCAAGTAAGCTAAAAGAAAAATGTAATTCCGATAGTAATACTTTAGATATCAGATTTCCCCAAGACAATGGTCAAGCAAAGGCTAGGAAGCTCGAGTGGACCAGGACAAAACACCGAACACGAGAGTCTTCAGAAAATTTTGGGTTAATCCTGCAAACAATCACAAGCACAAACAACAAGAATCGGAAGAGTACAAGCCTCCTCACATCACAATAGAAATAAGAAAAGAAAAATGATAAGCATGGGGTGCCTCCCACGAAGCGCTTTGTTTTTGGTAACCGAGTCACATAGCTTGACTCGATCCCCGAATTCATTCGTCCTTAGGGAGAGTGTGGAGATCTTGGACTACCTTGGGTGGTAAGTCCCCTCCGAAGTAATGCTTCACACGATGACCATTCACCTTAAAGTTTGGACCACTTGGGTTGTAGATTAACTCGAATTGATCCATATATAAAAACCTTTGATGATGTAAAGGTCCTTGACCAACGATTTTTAAGCTTTCGAAGATAATCATTAGACGAGAGTTGAAGAGTAAAACTTGATCACCAACATTGAAAATGCGGTTTTTGATCTTTGAGTCGTGAAGCTTCTTCGTCCTCTCTTTATAAATCAAAGAATTCTCGTAAGCTTGATCACGAAGCTCATTAAGTTCATTAAGTTGAAGCTTCCGGTGATCACCCGCGGTTTTAAGATCGAAGTTAGCATGTTTCAAAGCCCAATATGCTTTATGCTCTAACCTCGTAGTAAATAGGCACACTTTCTATATCTAACTGTAATGCTTTTACAACCAATTGGTGTCTTAAAAGCAATACGAAATGCCCATAAATCATCATCTAGTTTGTCCCGTACCACGACACGGTTATTCTCTTACCGTCCTTCTAGAATACGTTCAAGCCTCGATAGAACACCTCCACTTTAAACCGCTCGTTTGAGGGTGAAAAGCGGAATCTAGACGACGTGTGACACCAAACTTAGACTTTAACTTTAGCAAACTGTATCAATACAAAAATGGGTCCCACTGATCGCTCAATAATAGCTCTAGTTGTTTCGAATCAGTCAAAAGAAGGGAATTCAAAACTTAACTATAACACGAGCATCATTTGTGGGGAGCACCTTTGCTTCAACCCATTTTGAAAGATAATCAACAGCAACGAGGATGTATTTATTCCCATGTGAAGACAGAAATGGTCCCATGAAATCAATACCCCATATTTCAAAGATTTTACAAACTTGGATAGCATTTTGAGGCATCTCTTCTCGTTGTGAAATTTTTCCTTGTCTTTGACACGTATCACAAGATTTGATCATCGTATGAGGTAAACTCGATATATGTTTGGCACCAAACAGAACCCGCATCAAATACTTTGAGCTGTAAGATTAGCACTATGATTGGCCCACTGTGTATGTCCTCATGACATGCTTTGGAGATATCAAAAGCTTCTGCCCATGCACACATCGTCATATGATTTGATTCAGCACAAATACAGAAAAAGAAGGATCGTCCCAGTAATAATGATGAACGTCCTTGAAAATTATCTTCTTTTGTTTAGTCGTACATCCCTTTATGATAAAATTCCCCGCATGTAATTCATAGTCCGTAAACCATAGGGTACTAAGCACCAAGAGTTTTTTCTAAAGGAAAATGTTTCATTATGTCCTTTTTTCTAACACATCCTTATGAGATTCTAAAGTCTAGAAAATGAATCTGCCGCAAGGATCTCCACTTTCTTTTTTTATCACGAATTGTGATATCAAATTCTAGCGGAAGAAGAACCCACCGGAGCAACCTCGGATTGGCATCTTGTTTGTTCATAAGGTATTTTAAAGCCGAGTGATCCGTATACACTACACTCTTAGATAAGACAAGATATGGCCGAAACTTTTCAAAAGCATACAGAACGGCAAGCATTTCCTTTTCCATGGCAGTGTAATGAATTTGAGCTTCTGTCATTGTCTTACTAGCGTAATGTATAGGCTGAAAGTGATTCGATCTTCGTTGTCCTAAAACCGCACCAATCGCGAAATCACTTGCATCACACATGAGTTCGAAAGGTAGGTTCCAATCCGGGACAACTAAGATCGAATCTTCGTTAAGCTTCTTTTTTAAGAGCTGAAAAGGCACAATACAATCCTTAGAAATTACACAAACGGTGTTTCCTTCTCAAGAAGGTGGGTCATGGTCTAGCTATTTTGGAAATCTTGGTGATAAAAATGACGGTACAAACCTTGCATTGAACCTAGGGAAACTCCCTAACACCTTTATACTTAGTCGGAGTGCGTGGAGTTTTAGCGAGAACCATCGACTTTAGCACGATCAACCTCAAATCCCAACTTTGAAATTTTGATGCCTAACATAATTCTCTCACTACACATAAGATATTATACTACATACGTGGGTTATACTTTTACCCGTGTGTTTCCATTTAATAAATCGGTAATTTCAGTCTTATAAAGTTAAAGATTTTGAATAAAGGTGTTACGCATAGTAGTATGCTAAGAGATGTAGTTGCGTCGATGAAAAAGCGTGGCAGTAGGATTGGTGAACCTATAACTTGACACTATCCTCTTCCTACTCGTGCATTTGTTCTAAGTAAGGATGCCACAAATGGTGATTCGATTGCTGAGAATAACGATGCCTATACGCTTGCATTCAGGCATTGCAGAATGATGAGTTTAATGTACCTGGTGGGTCAGTGTCTAATGGTTCCCAAGTTACTGGTTTGCATAACCAGGCTGATTGAAGTAACTCTATTGGTTATACTGGCTTATCTAGTTTTCTCTTTAGGAGTATGTCGACTGAGATATGTCGACTGAGATTGCTGATCCCATAAGTAACCTTACTGCTAGGTATTTAACCTTTCCTGTTGTGGAT
The DNA here is from genome assembly GCA_026074375.1 of Tanacetum coccineum. Classification (NCBI taxonomy): domain Eukaryota; kingdom Viridiplantae; phylum Streptophyta; class Magnoliopsida; order Asterales; family Asteraceae; genus Tanacetum; species Tanacetum coccineum. The sequence goes on along the minus strand of BQNB010118235.1, from coordinate 8,531 downwards.
GCTAGCTCTACTGCTGAAAAGAACAACACTATAGGTTATGATAAAGAGGTATCAGGGATTGTTAGGCGTATTGTAGCTGTTGTTTTTGGGGTGTCATTCATATCTCTCATGGATATCGATGTTTTGACTAGGTGTATTGAAGCGGGTGATTGTGATAATACTCTTAATAGGCTGACCAAAGATGAGCGGAAGGCCGCTATGGATACGGTTATGGTTTTGGGTGATAAATTTTTGGCTTATATGTCTAATCTGAATCCGAGCATGCTCAATTAGCATGTTATTAGTGTTTCGAATACAGGTAATGTTGTTGCAAATGCTGCTAATAATGGTATTAATCCATGTGGGGAATACTCTTCTAAAGGTATTACTAATGTTTGTCCTATGCATAGTGCGATTGAACGGAAGTACTTCTACACCTTTAGGAACTTCCCCGAAAGCGATTCAAAGTTTGTTGGAGAAGTTTTCGACTGATATGTTGAATTTAGCTCATAATAGTTTTGGATAGGAGCAGCTTGCTAATGAGGATACCGAATCTGTTCCTAGTCTGGATACGCCTATTGTCTAGTTAGTTTCTATCTCGAAACCGGTTTCGTATGCGGAGGAATCAGGTGCATCGTCTACTGTACTGAAAAAGGTTAAGGCAAATTTTTGCCCTTTGGAATCTAAAAATTTATGTGATGGTGTTGATTTGACTATACCGATAAAGGTCATTGAAGAGGTAAGCACCCGTTTTGAAAATACACTCTATGGATATTTTATTGGTAAAAGGGTTGCATTCCCGGTTGTGGAATACTATGTTCGAAATAATTAGGGTAAATATGGCTTAACTCGATTGATGATGAACTCAAAAGGATTTGTCTTTTTCAAATTTGAATAAAGAAAAGGGTTAGGGGATGTTCTTGAGAACGGGCCATGGATGATTCGTAATAGTCTGATAATTATTAAGAAATGGACGATGAATACATGTCTTTTCAAGGAAGATTTAACCCGCATTCCGGTGTGGGTTAAATTACATAATATTGGTAAGCCAATCATTGCAACTTAAATTGGTAAGCCAATCATGCTTGATTCTTTTACTAGTTCAATGTGTACTGATTCTTGGGGACGGAGCAGTTTTGCGCGTTGCTTGATTGAGGTTAGAGCTGATGCGACTTTGAAAGATAGTGTTACTATGGGTATTCCTTTGCCTGATGGTGAGGGTATTACTAAGGAAACGATCCAAGTTGAGTACGAGTGGAAACCCCCTTGCTGTGATCAATGCAAGATCTTTGGTCATGTTTATGATCAGTGCCTCAAGAATGTTACAGTTGTTCCTAATGTTGATAAGATGAATAATGATGGTTTCCAAATGGTGGTCAATAAAAGAAAGAGTGGTAAGGCGGGTTCTACTATTAATAATCGTAGTGGTGCTGCAGGTGATAAGGTTAATTGGCAGCCTATCAAATAGAAGGTTAGGTATGAGCCTAAGGCTCATTAAAAATCTTTAACCAAATAAAGCGATCACTTAAGGTTGTCTACGTTTCTGTCTAAAGATAATCCCTTCCAAGAAACCCCTACTAAGAAAGGGAGGATCCTCGATGTTCCTAGTTGCAAGCCTAGAGTCCCCACCTCAACCCTTAATGAATGAGTTTCTGGTATATATGGATAGTGATGAAGAGGAAAAATTTATTTATCTATGATTCTGAAACAGTTAAGATCCTTAAACATAAACAGTATCACATGATATCCATCCTCCTCTATGTTCCTGTAGTTCCAAGACTTAATTTATCTTGTTTATGCCATGTTGGCATTTTTTCTCTAGTTTTTACCTTATGTAGTAGGTAGCTAGAGTTGTGAGTGCTTATGGCTTGTCATAAGCACAATTTTTAGGTGTCTATCAAGCTCTTTTCTTGAGGTTAATGTGGTACTTCAGCCACATTCCATTTGTACTTAAACTTTTCAGTTTTAATATGCTTTACTAGGGTAACCATTACCCAATACAAACATACTACTATATATTACTTTACCAACACACTGCACATATCACAACAAACATTGAGAAATAAATCAAGTCCAAATTCCATACTAATACTAAAAAACCTTCCTTTGGCAGTATCAAGGCAGCAGAATAGCAAACCAACATTTCGCAACAAATAAAGGGAAACTAATAATGATGGAACCAAAAACACAAGCCATTGCACGACTTAGTCGACTCACTAAACAAACAATAGAAGAAATCTGTGTCTCGCAAATGAGACTCTCCAAGCGACAGACCTAACATGACATACGCCAACTACATAAGTATTGATGTATGTTTGATCAACAAACAAAATATATTTATAACCAAACCGCAACACTCCATAAACATATTCCCTAAAACAGTTATACCTTACTTTCATAACTACATGTACAGGTAATCCTATACAAGCCCAACATAGATTGTACAAGACCTTATTACTTCCAGCAAACTTCTCAAACTTCACAAAGCACACATAATCTTTGGGATTCAGCTACGAGGAGACAACAGACCTGTAGGAAAAAAAAAACTGCAAAATCCTACTTCTTCTTATATTTGCAGGTTCCTTCAGATAGAGGATATACCAAACATACGGTTTCCCTGAACATGATATTTGCGGAACCGTTTGTAAACACACAAGTTTTACAACTCCCTAGGCAGAGTACCTAACCGTTGTAGTGTAGTAAGGTAAGACTCGGGGGTTGTTATCGTTCTCTAGGGGATAAGGTTGGGAAGGTTCAAACTAAACGTAACTAAGGTCTAAGGGGATTGAAAGAAGATTATTTTTGTGTTTTTATATTTTTAAGAAAGCAGGTAAAATCTTAGTTTAAAGGGGGGTTTTGTTGTAAGCTAATTAAACTAATAACTAAAATAAATCTAAACTACTTTGGAAACTCGTATAGGTAAATAAATGTGTTTTCTTAATCATGAATGACCCTTAGTTTGCTTCTCCTAATTCTATTGCTTTGACATACATGTGATGCGATGTGTAAGTATTTCCTAAGTGATGAACGAATTACATGAACCCACCGTCTACGTAATATTTCGTTAAGGCAACGTTCAAGTAAGGTAGTATAAGACTATTACAAGGTCCCTAAGAGTACATTACATGCATTAAAATACTTAAAAGGTGATCAACCATAGATGAGTAACGTAGTATGAAGACTGTTACCGATGAAATCCTTTCTAAACAATCACGTTTTCCTAGATGTCTATGCCAATGTAATATTTTATGGCTAGTTTTCTAAAGCCTAACGCGCACACCCATCAACAAGAAGCAATATTATAAGGATCTACAAATTAACTCTCATGCAATCATAAGCAAACACTATAAGATCTAGCCTAGCATGTTAAGAAGAAGCGAAGAACAGTAATTAATCAGACAACACATAGACATATTGAAAGATTAAAAGATAAAGAACTTCACTGATCAAAACATGGAGTTTAGGTGGTTACAAAGGGGTTTGAGAACCCTAAAAATGACCTAAAAGCTGCTACAAATCATACTCCAATAATGACTATCGTATCCCACAAGTTCCACACTTTAAAACACTAATTCCGAGTTTGTATATATAGAAAAATGCCCGCGACGACGTGCTTTATAATCTTGACGCTGATACGTTTAAATTTAATACGTAATAATATCCAAAGTATAGAAAATTCCAAAACTACCCTTGAGGACAAAGGTAGTAGGAAAAATCTTACAAAAATACTACACGTTTTAACCGGTAAGTGATTACCAGGTCATTTTTCCAAAGATTTATGAAATTAAGACCACGTTTGTTATTTGGTCAATGATTTGAATTGGTTTGAAGATGATTCGTTTTCTAAAATCCTAAAAGTGAGCAAATAAAGGAACAAATAAACCTAACTTTAATAACGGGAAATTAAACTTTAACTAAATATGTAAAACGTCCTAAACGGGACCTAAAAACCCTAAATTATCAAAATTAAACCTAAAATGATCTCTCTGGTTTTTGTAAGACTTAATTGACTAAAAAGCTAAAACAAAGAAAACTAAAACGAAGGTGTTTAGGGCTTAAAAAACTCTAAAAATGTGAACGGGATTCAATCTCGTTCTTTAAAAAACAAAATTTTGTAATTTAAACCCTACGATAGCAAGCCTATTTTTCCTAGTTTCTAAATGTAACCCTGCCCCAAAAAAAAAAAATAAATATAAAAAAATACTATTAAAAAAAAAAAACATGTACAACCCCCCCCAATTTATACACCCGAACCAACCCCCCCCAGCACACACCCACCACCCCTGATAAAAAACACCAAACATCCACCCAACATCCCCTACTCAAGCAACGACAACTCCACACATAAAATAAAGCACATGCACACACAACACACAACCTCCGTGACATAAGCCAACCCGCATATTATCCAAAAAATACCAAAAATGTGTAAACGACAATAAAAAATCAAAGAAAGAATTCACCAAGACACCCAGTACGAGTAGTCAGGGTTTGTGTGTGTGTGTTGTGAGGTTTTAAAAAGGTTGAGGGTGTTGAGGTCGCGGGTTCGAGCCTTGCTCACACCCGACTTTCATCTTCCCTTTTTTTTATTTTTGCAAAAACTTTAAAAAACAAATTTGTTAAACAGCTTATAATAAGCTTCTTTTGTAAAAACAACTTTTTTCAAAATTAAAAATAAGCGGAAAAACAGTTTAAAGGCTTAACAGAACTCTTAAAGATATTTTAGCTTTTTATTATACTAATGCTAGCCAAAAACTTGAAATAAGCTAAAACTGAAAACTAAATAAGCTATCACTACCCTAAGTTTAACCTAATAAGCTAATCTAGGCTAGAAACAATAAAAAAGAACAGATAATAAGCTGAGAAATCAAATAAGAACTTAAGCCAAACTGAGCATACAAAAACAGACAACAAGCACTTTTTGTGCTTATTTTTAAGCATACAAACGGATCCTTATGGAAATAAGCCTTACACCTACTTAAAGCCTGGCATAAAAACTACTAGAAACAGCAAACAAAAGACATTTTGAAAATCAAATAAGCAGTTAAAAAGTTACCTGAAAAAGCTACTTGCTACTGATTAACTATGTTCTTGATTTTTTTAAAGAAAAGACAATATAAGCTAACTATGACCCTAATAAGCTAAAGACACTAAATAATAATCTGATAAGCTAATTTGAACAGAAATTAAGCAAAAACTAAGGGCTATAAGCTAAAAATCTAAAATAAGCACTTAGTGAAAAACTAAAAACCAAACAGTCCTTAAGGGAAACTTTGAGCTTATTTTCCAATATGCTAAAAGATCCTTATGGTCTTTTGGCTTATTCAAACTTAAAGTATACCTTACAAAGTTTATAAAACAGCTTTTGAAACTTAGTTTGAAAATCAAATGAACAAGAAAAAGCTACTTGAAAATTGCTATTTTACTCAGATTAAATGCTTATTTTAGACTCAAAAACAGATAGCTTAATGAACTTTTAAAGAGAAAATAAGCTAAAGCAGATTGAGAGTGACTTAAAAACTAATTGTTCTCTGAATTTTAAATCCTAATAACAACTTTTAACCTCTAATATTTAATCCTAAAAATAGTTGTTTGTCTGTTTTCCCTATCTGATGTAGTTTGCACAAATGGTATCCAAATCTTAAATCCTACAAGCACAGGCCAAAGATCTAGTTTCTACTTCTTTTGAAACATTAAACTGAGTACAAATGAGGTAAGGTGAACAACTAGAAACCAAATGAGCTTAAAATGAATATGCTCTTTGATCTATGCTAACAGAACTTAACCAATTGAGCTAAAATCAATTAACCAACTAATAAACTAAAGTCAAAGCCTCAAATACTAACCTCATAAACCTCTATATTAGAACTAAGTTCAAAATAAAGGACTTAATAGCTTTTGACAGCACTAACTTAATTAATGCTGTCTTATGCCAAACACCCTTTATCTTACTCAAGTCCATATTTTAGCTTACGAAACATAGAAATCAAGCTCAAAATAGAAATACCAGGTGGTAATCAGCTTATAATGAACCTAATAAACATGTTTTAATAACAGATTAAGCATAATTAATAAGCTACAATGTTATGCTAATTTTTATGGATTTTAATGACAAATTTAAGAAAAATGATAAGTAACTATGAATTAAGCTAATAACTAAACATTAACAACATTTAACAACTAAAATAGTAAAATTAAGCAGATAAAAACTATACTAGGCAGACAATAAGCTAATAAGCAAAATAAGCTAGACATTAAACTAAGTACAGTATTTAAAACTATAAAAGGAAAAATGAGAACTCACATAAGCCTTTGCTCTAAACAAGGCTAAGTTTAAGCTCAAATGAGCTATCAACAAGCTCTAGCTTATCAAGTGATAAGCTGGTAGGGTCCTGTGAGTCCTTTCATGATTGACTTCCCTTCCATGAATAAAGCTGAGGTAATTTGAGAGTGGATTTGAGTAATATTAAGCTCAGTTAAGCTTTGGTATGAGTAGACTTGAAAACTATTTGAGCTTAAACAGAGTATAAAAAGAGCTTTTTAAACCATTTTTCATTTAAGAAAAAAAACAGTAATCAACAAATGAACATTATGAATACTAGACTTTTATTAATATTGGAAACCGATTACAACCTTTAAGGAAATTACATTTAAAGAAAATAAACTGAAATTACATTAATAAGCTAAAAATTACTCTTAAAATTTACACTAGAAACTAGAAAAGTAAAAACTA
>BQNB010118234.1:0-14868 GCA_026074375.1 Tanacetum coccineum | reverse complement strand
CATCGTTAACAGATGTAGAAGATGATTATTTTGAGTCATTTGCATTTTTGGCCCTTAAAGTTTATAGCTTTTTTTACACTTGTCTTTTATTTTTAGAGTTAGTTGTAAAAAGGGTTGAAAGTTTACGCAAAGTAACAGTTTTAGCCCTTGGTTTAATACCAACACTAATTAAGGTCATAAATAACTCAAAATGTATTTACAATATGTTACTTACTATCTAAAAACTTTCCAAAAGCAATTAAGTAGAATTAATGTCAAAAGTTTGACGGAAATTATTTTTTTATGCGCTTATGTACACTTTAAAAATTTTCAATAGCTTTTACTATATTTTTAAGATTTTGCGATATTTACAAGCTCTTTACACATTTTAATTGTTTTTTAGTTAAGGGGCCTCAAATGTAATTACAGCACAGAGCCCCTAAAATCAACGAGACAGCCAGTGTACTGATTTATGTAACAAATTTTTGTACACCCCAAGTCATTAACTTTCCACCAGTATGTGTTCTGTTCTATACAACATACTTCTGAAACTTGAAAATTATAGTTATGATAGTGTCAATCAATTATATTAATCAAAAATTGAATTGCATAGATCAGTACTTTTTCGAAATGACCATTATCCCTTCTATGATTATCAAAAGCCATTTTACAAATCTAGTCCAAATAATGTAACAAATGCGTCAACAATAATAGCAATTCACTAACATACAAATCAAATGAATAAATAACACAACAAATGACTCACAGTTATCATCATTATTCATTATGCAAAGATAAAAAAGCTAATGTGTTTCAATATGATCTATAAAAGCAAGTAAAACAAAGTATGTATATGAAATGAAAAACTATACATAATGGATGTAAAGAAGAGAATTTACGAAACTTATGATCGATCACCTGCCGGAAGTTCGAATAAGATTGAATGAAATAGGGAGTGGTGGCGAACTGGCGATCAAATAGACAGTGTTTATAATTAAATAACGGGTACAATTTTTTTTTTAAAAAGGGGGACGACTTTAGAACCATTGACTATTGACGTGAATTATGCTGTGAGAATCTTTGACTTTTGCTACCCTTTTCTCTTTGGCAAATTCTCGGTATATTTAAGCAAAGCAACTAGCGTTTGAGAGCGTTGAGCGTTAAATGTTTTGAACTAAAAGCTCGTTTGACGACGAATATTTATCTTTTCTAAATGCTACTTGATGAAGCCTTTAACGTTAATGTTTCTTTTGTTATTTTACACTTTATATAATTATATATACAATTATTATACCAAATAATTTTATAAACAATAACTACTGCTAATTTCAACCACTAACCGCCCACCTACAACTGTTATTTCTTCTAAACATAAACTCGAAAAACCTTTGAATATCAACTGAGTCGAAATTAAACAGCTCTCTTAATTAGCTATAGTAAAACTCAAAAGCATCTTCATTGGATATGTATTCTTTCTTGCATAATTTTCAAATGAAGGTTCCGATATAAAATGCATTCATTGGGGAATATACGTTTATGGTGTTTTTGCTTGTTCCTCGTCAACCTATTTTGCTTGTTCCTCGTCAACCTTTAACATTTAGTTCAGTTTACTAATTCAGAAGCTATTATAACTAATAAAAACATACAACCATGAGACAATGAGTCAAGTCTAAACCAAAATTTATTTATGTATAATGCCCCAATTTTGACAAACTCGCAAGGTTAAAATTACAACATAAATTCATAATATAAATCTGAATAATTAACAACCAACAACAAAACTACTACGTATATTATTACAATGAAACTCAGGGCCGGCTTTGAGGGTGTGCAAGGTGGGCGACCGCACAGGGCCCCAAAAATTTTAGGGGCACCAAAATTTATATTATTTCTTATAAACGATGACACTTTATATATAACGTTTCTTATCGCAGGGCCTCATTATGTAATTTCGTTCAGGGCCTTAAAAAATTTCATAAATTTAGAGACGGCCCTGATGAAACTGCGGGGAAAAAATCTACATCATGGATAAAGGAAAAAAAGAAAGGTAAATACTTTGTTGCAAACTTTTGTAATTTCTAAAACAGAAAACTACTTAATGTAGAAGAGAAATGATTAAGATCCTAAACTAATTTTGTGTCTAATAATGAGTCCCACACAGGATGTTGGTTAGACTGCCACAGACACTCAATGGTCAATGTATAACTTGTTACATCTAACATCGTTCCATTATATCGAGACACTGTAAAGCTCATAAAATTCTACAGGGGTTGATGTATATTACAAAAAAATTGTACTGAATAAGTAGATACAGATTCTACAGGTGATGATGTACATTGTCTAGTAAAGATCATATAAATAAATATTTGCCAAGAAAAATCACTTGTTTGAGTTATTCCCCGTCGACGCGCATGTAAAATGCTAACAATCAGGGACGGAACTAGGACACAAAACGACCAGGTGCACTTACAATAAACTAAACAATATTACAAACACAATTTTTTGGGACCGGGTGCATTGAACAAAAATCGAGATTTTTTAACAAAATTAACACTAAGCCACAAAAATTCATGGGTGTCCCGGGACCTCCGGGACATCCCCTGACTTGTTATATATATGACGTATACATGATATCCATACGAATGCCTTTCAAGCCTGAAATAATGGCAGCAAATAATACAAATTAGCACTTGTTTGTATTTTTAAAAACTGAAGAGTTTCCTTATATTGGTTGTCTTATTTGTATTTACTGAAGAGTTTCCTTGTTTGAAAGGGATGGCGTATACACAAACAAAGAACAAACAATATAAGGAAACTCTTGGTTTCTTTATATTGGTTGTCTTATTTTAAAATTGCTCGTATTCTTGAGGTTGGCCTCGATAAACATAGAGCACAAAAAATATCACTCTGTAAATAAAAGAGACAATGAAGGTTCTTAATGTTGATTTACACAAAGAACAAAGAACAAAAAACAAAAACAAATATCATTCTTTATAACATGTATGAGTACTAAGATCATAATACAAAGTTACAACAGTAGGCATAAAAGTAGAAGTATCACAACAAATATCTGCAACCATTCAAGTCACCTGGATGTCTTCACAATGTGGAACCTCCACAGCTTCCAGTTACCTAAATATATAGAGAGGTAAGCTCAAAATGAGATAAGATATATACAAAACCAAACATATAATGTAACTAAAAATATGCATGCCTTAATAATTATCATTTGCCAAAATACTTTATCATCTAAAAAAAGAGGAGACTACTAACTGTTCATGGCAGAAGCACATTAAGACATCAATAGATCAATTGAGATGTTGGTATTGCCAATGTAAACCTTTATCATGTTTTCCGCCACAGGAAAACAATATTCTCTTATTTCCATGTTGTACTCGTTAATTTTTTACAAAGTTAGTAGCTGCAGGCTATAAAATCAAAGTTACACTAAACAATGGAGATGTTCAATGGCTGTGTCATTTGGAGGTATGATGGCCAAGTTGACGAGAGGGTGTGTGTAAAAGATGAGAATAAAGAAGGAAAGAAAAATGTGAAATTTTTCCAAAATGAAGGCTTGTGATTTGTTCTCCGTATTTTAAAAAATTATATGGCGTATACAACCAAAATGCATTTTATTTAGTATAGATTATGGTTTACCTTGTTAGCAATGTTGCTGTAAAGCCAATCGAGTCCCTCGTAGAGACCTTCCCCGGAGGTGGCACAGGTGCTTAGGATATGCCTGATACACAGCATTTGATACATTATCCATATGTCAATGCACGTTATGTGTATTGCTTAAAGGTGGGAATTTGAACCAATGCACACCCATAGTAGGTTTGTGCGCACATGTGACACAAAATGGTGTGTTCGAGAGAGTTACCAGGGCCGGTTTTGTATAAATTGCAAGCCAAGCTTGTCAGTGATCTCAGAAACATTCATAACGTCTGGAAGATCATGCCTGTTTGCAAGAACAAGCAACACTCCATCTCTCATTACATCCTGCAGCATAAGCAATTACATCAAATTTCCTATAAAGAAACGAATTACCACCGCAGATTCCTCGACTAAAGAAGTTTTAGAGTAAAATAGTAGAGCCCATACCTCATTAAGCATATCGTCTAGTCTATTTTTCGCATCTAATAAACGATCAGGATCACGATCCCAGCTGTCAATCACATAGATAAGACCTTGTATGCCTCGCTGTGCTACGTGTTTCCACGGAACTGGTAGACGCTGTAAATTAATTAAGATCCACATTTGATTTCACAGACCCTAAAGTAAGTTACTGCTGTTTTTTTCCGGTAACCATGGTGACTAAACATCATCTAACAAAATCCACTCTGTCTGAGTCCACTTCCATAGAAACTTAGATAGAAGATGAGAAGTTTGAATACTTTATGCGCTTTAAGTGATAGGCTTACTATAACTTTCCTAACTGTTTAAAGATTGAAGGAGGTTATTGGGCAACCCTATCACTTCAGGTTTGGGTTCTTTTAAAATTGCATTATCATATGCTCGACTTAGCTCAATTGATTTCAAAGATAATATTCCATTATAACCTAAGACTTAAACTGAGGGGTGCGAATTGGGTCCGACTGTGGGTCAGATCCCTATGGAAGTGACCTTGTTAACTAATAAATCACGAGGGGAGAAAAAATTATTGACATTGATATGTGTTTATGTTAAGACTAAAATTCTCTTTCCCGTCAATCTACTTCTCTCGGTAAGCATGACATTAGTGTCGTTGACCGTGGTTATATGTAAAAACAAGAAGAGAATAAAGAGAGTAAGAACTTAAGAAATACAAGTCAGGGGTCTTGGCTTTGTTGCCTGCAGCTAGAGTGTAGAAAAGACCAGCAAATTATGTGTTCTATCATAAATGATAAATGGTAACATAAAGGGATTGACTTAAACCAAATTTTATATTAGGATGAATAAAATGAAGAATGTTTTCATAAAAAAATAAATCTTAAAGTTAAGGAGTAATCCATGGAATTGTTTTTCATGTTTGGAGTATATTCATTTAAAAAAGAAAACTGAAACATTTTGCGGAGTAAGTCTTGTGACAAATAACACTTTGACACAATATCTGTTCTTATGATACAGATTTTTGTCTCTTTGGGGACATCCGATAAAATTGGAATAATACATAGAAGATTAGCATGCCCCTGCGCAAGGATGACACATACAAATTGAGAAATGGTCCAAATTTGCCGTGACAAACAAAAAATATATGTCCTTTTGATAGTTTGATGATGCAAGTCAATGAATCAATATCAACATATATACTAATTAGTGACAGCATTAGTACCGTAGAACCACCAAGTTCGCACACATTGAAGTTGAGGTTCTTGTATTCAAAACTTTCAAAATTATATCCTGCAAAAAAACAAGAGTTCATGACATGAAAACATAACTCCGTATATTTTACTTAAGAGTTTCAGTAGTAACTCAGTGTTAGAAGATGGTAACTGGGCTAAGGTACTAAGAATGTTTTTGCTAACTATTACCTGTGAGTTGAGCTAAACTTAACAATTATGATACGTTATAAACAGTAAGAACATACAAATTAAGTGAGTTAGTATCCATATTCCCCTCGAAATTCTTAGTTTTCTCTCGAAGACTCTTCTAGACTATTAATCATTGAAATAGTTTTAGGTTATAAAGAAGATGATGATTTGAATAGAAAGCGATTTTCTCTTGAAGTCCCGATTGGGAACCCTTTGATTATCAAATTCCTTTATTGTTTGTTATTTGTGTGGTTTCTTGCATTCACAACGGTACCCGCCATCAGACACATGTTAGTTTTAATCAATATTTTACGACTCACACTTTTAACAAATTCCCTGAAGACTCGGAAGTCGTGTGCATGTCTATATGTTTGTATATTATCATCCAAGAAGATAGACTAACCTATCACAATAGATATGACTCACGTAAGACGAAAAAAGGCAGTAAAGATTTAGTTTCTTTGGCAATGAACCTTACCAATAGTAGGATAATCGAGGACAACTTTACCCGGTTCGCTGAGCTTGTACAAAATGGTGGTTTTACCAGCTCCATCCAGACCAAGCATCGCAATGAGTGCCTCCTTCTTAGGGGGATTGAATAGCTTGGTAAAAGACAGTCCCATCTTTGTATCTACAATTAAAGCGAACCAGAAAAGCTTGAAAAAAAGACATAGAGTAACAAACTTAAATTATCGCAGGTGCAAACTAATTAAAAACAACTCGCTGTTGGACCTTGAAAGAATGTTCTTTACTTCCAATAATATGATAATTACAAGTCAAGCGAAAAAAACATTGATGGATCTTTCGGAATGGTTTAGTGATTTAATAGCAACATAGTTTCACAAGTGTACAAATTTTCACAATTTATCTCTTATGTCCAAAACAGGACTTGAACCTACAACCATTGGTTAAGGAGCCTTTCGTAGAATGTGTCCCTCAGTGAATTTTACAAGTGTTAACATTGTATAGTTAAAAACTGTTCCAGTTTCAAGTCAGACTCGCAGTCACACAACTTGAAAACTGTGTTGAGTTATGGTGATCAAAGAACGAAACATATTTTACAAGTACAAAGTCTTGGGTGCACAAAAAAAGTATTTTTCTAATTGACATTATCCTTAAAAGATGCAAACAGTAAAACTTAACGTATACTTAACACAATATATGAAGTTCTAAAGATGAGAGTATTGACACACATATACCATCGTTATGCAAATTAAAAAAAAAAGCGAATTGTATAGTTTAGAAGCAGTACCTACGATCAACCGGCAACACAGAAACTGACTAATTAAGACTGTTTGGAACTGGGAGCTGTCGATCAACACCACCAAAATGTGATGGCAATTAAACCAGCAGTGTATTATTTATAAAAGTTTAAAATTCAAAAAATAAAAATAAATAAATAAAGTTAACGAGTTAATATAAATAGTCAGCGAATCTTTACCAGTTGACTTTTCCTTTTTCGAAAAAAAACCGTTGACTTTTGATTCTATGGAAAGCTTCGTGATCACTAACCTTCGACGTTAAGCTAGCCACTTCAATTTTATAAGACCAACAGCAATTTATTACTCCACAATTTAGCATAATAATTGCTAAATCATTATTGAAATTGTGTACTCGTAATGTATAATTAACAAGTATTAAATAGTCGCGCGTTGTGACGGTGTATTTTTTAATCAGTTAAATCGTCCGATTACTATGTTTTCTTTGCAAAAGAATATTGCATATGTTTATATAAGAGTAAATTGCATAAATCGTCCTTAAAGTTTGGCCAAATTGCATGTTTCGTCCCAAACGTTACGAAAGTGCAAGGATCGTCCCTGTGGGAAACCTTTGGTGCAAGTATCGTCCCTGCAGGGACGATACTTGCACCAAAGGTTTCCCCACAGGGACGATACTTGCACCAAAGGTTTCCCACAGGGACGATCCTTGCACTTTCGTAACGTTTGGGACGAAACATGCAATTTGGCCAAACTTTAAGGACGATTTATGCAATTTACTCTTTATATAATTTGATTTCATGCGTTTTCACAAAATTAAATCGTGTAATGGAATTCATATTCTTTATCTGTCTGTATCATTCAAATATTTGTAATCATTTTGACTTATTACCAGAAAAATAACAAGTTGAATTTAAAATTTTAATCACTATTCCCTTATTATATCGTGCCTAAGTTATAAATATTGCAATGTTGGACTAATTTTATTATAAACTTAAAAGACTTTTTTTATTGGTATATTCTTTATAAGAAAGTTGCTAAATATTTATTAGATATTTGATATAAAATAATTGTAAAAATAAAAGTTTAAGGTAGTTTTTGTAACTTTAGTTTAATGGTGTGTTTTAATGTTTTTTATAAAGTTTTTATTAAATATATATAAATGTAAAGGAATAAAGGTTAGGTAGTCTTTGTAAATTATTAGTAGTTTAAAGGTTGGTTTGAATTTTATTTCGTTTTTGTAGAAAACATATATTTAACTTTAACATTTTATATATAATCGTACATTTATCAAAAGTATTGCAATATATGGCTCATTTTGTTTGTAATTTAAAGACTTCTTTATCCGTATATTTTCTTTTACAAAAGATCGCTAAATAATTGTTAGATATTTGATAAATAAAGTTATATAAAAAAATCAAAATGTGTCCCATAGTTTGAGGGTTTTTTTAATGTATGACCGCATTTTTTTCACAAAACTAGTTTTACGTGTACACACAAGGTTTTGGGATAAGAATTTTGCTTATCGTGCTTTTGCTTAGATCCTCTTATATTTAATTGATTAAATAATAAGTTACCCATTTTTTCTATTACGTTTCTTATTACACGTCGGACGCGTGTTTTTGTGCATTATATCCCTTTCTAATCTCTAAAACAAATTTTGCGGCTCAACTTTGGCATGTGACAAATCGAGCACTCATATTAATGCAATTGAGGTTTCGCAAAGATATTACTAACTTTAATTAAAAGCCAGCCTTACTTCATTAAATGCCATTTAATGTGTTGGGTTTCCGACCGGGTCGACCCGCCGGAGATGTAGCCGGAACCGGTCGTTGTGTGCAACCCGTCTGAAAACTCGTTCAAAAAAACACATTCAAGCTTGCCACGTAGTTCATGACTCATCTTTCCCCTTTCATGAAGCTTCTTCCCAGTTCTCACACATACCACCGATTCATTCTCACTCATCTCTCTCTCTCTAAAAACTAACACAAACTTCATCTCTTTCACCTCTCTCTCTCTCTAAAAACTAACACAAACTTCATCTCTATCTAGCTATATGGTGGTTTCGTTAACTTGGGCATTATGGTTTTGCTGTTTTTTTTACTCACGATGTGATGAGTTAGGATCTTGGATGGATGATAAACAAATTCTAGAAACATAAAGGAAGGTACACAATTATTTATACAAAATTCAAATTTGTTTGCGTTTGTATTTTTTTCAAGGTAGTTATTTTCAATTGAAAATTAAGGATTTTGTGACATGAACATGAAATCACTACCATAGATTGCATTCATTAACATTTTTGGATATGATTAAATTTTGCAGGTGCATCAATTATGGGCTAAGTTCATCAACAATAACGATTACGCACAGGGCGTTAGTGTATTAATATTTACATTAATTAGTGTCTTTGAAAATGGGTATGTATGAAATTACACATACACATGATTCTTGATAATAGGGTATTCAAAAGTTTAATACTTTATGCAATTTGATGTTATTTGTTAAAAGGGATTGGTTGCACACTAAACGTTTGCTGAAATGTGTGTGTGAAAATTGTAGGGACAGTTTTGGTTTCTTTTAGCATATTATTGATGTGCGCTCGAGGAACATAAAGGGTAGGTGTAGTTTCATGTTTTCGTAGATACTTTTAGAGGGGGATTGATAGTTTTACACTACCCCACTCACACATGATCAACAAGTGCTGATAGAAATGTTACGTTAGCATAAAAAAACAAATCCTTCTTACCCCGTCTTTTGTTATCTCTAGAGTTCAAATGTACCTTTATTTAAATTTACCATCTGAAAATGTTATGAACATATCAATCTTCAGAAAATGTAGTGTCTTTTGATTTTATGAATTTGAAATATGATGTATTGCCAAATAACTTAGTTTTCGAGTTTAACTATTAAGTTAAAATGCCGTTTGTGTTGCAGCAATTGAGCAAGTATAAAAGTATTAGTCTCCCATTGACGGGTTAAATAGTTCTACGGAATGCAATTGGTAATGACACTTTTCAAAGTTATGATTTTTGTGATTTTATTTTGGATTCTCATGTATTTTGTTTTTTTGTAGGTTTAGGAATGGCTACACCACTGGGATGTGGACTAGAATGGTGCTTCTTTTTTTTGAGAAATTTAGAGATAAATAGTAGGTTTTCTAAAAAAGTGAGAATATGGTATGGCTTCCAATTTCCCTTTATTTGTAAATTTGTCATGATTTAGTCCATTTTGTATGCATACTCGTTCTTTTTTTCATTTCAGAGCGTTCAAAAAACAAGTTTGTTGTAGCTATACAACATGAGATCACCTCATCGATTACAAAGGTTGGTAGAAAGGTACACATCAGTCGCGTTATGTTAAAATATGATATCGGTATAAAAGCATACAAATGAGTGTCAAAAGTATTTGACTGACAAATGGTTGATTTAAGGTTTACATGATTATGTTATCAGGTTGTTCGTACATAAGTATGAAAATGAAGACATGTCGCTCGACTCTTGGTTGTGCTTTATCACTTCTTTATAGTCAATACAAGTTGCTTCAGTCATGATTGGATCATTTTATATTCGCAAGACCACATGTTCACTCTCGGGTTGAATAACTATTAAGTAAGAATTCTTGAAGAACATAACAGAGAATCGTAGAGGAAAATATTATGAGCTAAAGTTCCATATAAAGTTCCACATCTCATAAATCATTAATGTAAGTTGGGTGTTTATGACACTTTGTCATTTCATTACAGCTGCGGGGTTGTTTGATGCAAATGTTATGACATGATTACAAGCTTTTCAGAGTCATGGTTATGATTCTTTTTTCCGCCAATTAGTGAGCGTTGCAACTGAAGGTAAAAAAAATTAAATCTGTATTTTCCTCACCACAATGCATTTACTTTTCTTTATCCTTTGTATTTTTTTAACGGGTGTCTTCATTTTGAAATATTGTTGAGCCCAGACGAATCTTCTTCTAATAATCCGAGCGAAAGAAAAAGGTAGACGGGTTTTGGATGGCAACCTGGAAGAGGGTCTGAGACGAGTGGGTTTTGAACTCATGGAGTCTAAAATCAAGGACTTGGGTATGCTTATGCTAGAATGATGGTGAGTTTCTCTATTATCTAATAACCTACAGGTATCTACACTCTAAATAGGAGTGTGTTGAAATTCAATTGTAGTCATAATGTGGTTAGAATTGAAATATATTTGGCGATCAGATTGAAGTCTTTAATATGAATCTAATCTATTATGATCTTTACCAAGGCACATGTCTAGAACCATAACATTTTGATTTTTAATTTACAGCATATGGTCAATTCTTGAAAGCCAACGACGAAGAACGTATTACCATGAAACGGTCATCATCGATGGATGAGGTTCTAAGATGAAGAAGGTAAGTTCACATTTAAAATGTTCACAATTATTCAAGTAAATAACCCCAGAGGGGCCTCAACATGCAACATATCCATTTTTCCACTTTTTTTGTATTTAGTCTAATATGAACATATAGGAAGCAATCCTTCGTAGTCGAGGTCCTGCTTAGCTTATAATATGTTGAATTAACTTAATTAGCACTACAAATATCTTACATCATGTGAAACTTTGTTTACTTAATGTATGCAAGTCCAAAAGGTACCGGCTAATATAATCACATACTATTATACTTCACCATTTTGCTAAGGGTTTATATGATAAAACTATTATACTTCATCATGTGTGACACTAGCTTGACACCTTTGGAATATAGCATGCCCAATGCAGCTTAGTTTTAATTAGTTTTGCTTCAGGTTTGAGTTACAACAAGGCGTCAATAATATGTCGGATATGGTTTTTGTTAGAAGTATAGACAGGGAATACTTCTCTAATATGAGGTCTACAAGTATACAAGTGTGATAGTCTGATCTTTGTCTCGTTCTTAGTCGTATAATTATGGTTATTAGAGCTGAGCATCCGCTTAAACCCGAACCGAACAGAGTAGACCTGAACCAAAACCGAAATGTGGTGAAAGGCTTAACCGAAACCGAACCGAATGAGAATGGTGTCGGTTCTGTTTTGTTTTAGTTTTATTGGGTCGGTTTCGATTTTAGGAACCAAGAACCAAAATTATAAAAATTGGAAGAAAAGTGATGGATTAAATTAGTAACCTTTGTGAGAAGTTTACAACTTTCTAAGAAGTGGTACTATTACCTTTACCTTACAAAATTGCAGACACCTACACTTTAGATAGACTAAAGGAGCTATTAATATGTTATTTCAGTGTTTAAGTTTGCCCAAAAATAAAATGTGAGAACATCAAATATGATTTGAGGTAGAAATTCCAAGCCCCTTATAAATGGGTGGATTCGGCTATTTTTTCAACTGGGTCAAAGAAAAAGAGATTTCGCCCTCATGGAAAATGGAATGGTCAAAGAAACAAAAGTTCAGTTTAATCATAACTTTTTATATTATTGGCTTTGGGAGCTTTATACGAATCTATCTTACATATGACGTGAGCTTACTTTGCCTGGCCTTATCTATTCTCTTTCTTCCTCTTATACAGAAGTTATTTTCATAGTTTTTCATTGGATCTCATTATCATTTTCTAACAGGTTTGACTAATTTACCTGTTTGAAATTGAAGGCTTTGGTGAGTTGACTATGTGTCATGTCAAATTTAATGCATGTATCAATTTAGATGATTAGTTAAAAAATATTAGATGATTAATACGAGCTTTGATTTAAATCATTTGGTGTATTGCTAAGGGTTTATATGATAAAACTATTATACTTCATCATGCGTGGACGCTAGCTTGACACCTTTGGAATATAGCATGCCCAATGCAGCTTAGTTTCAATTAGCTTTGCTTTGGGTTTGATGTGCAGTATTGGGATCATAGCAGGTGCGTTTAAGGACGTAATCTGTCTGGAAACAACTAAAATTAAAAAGCATGGATTCATCTTAGCTCCAAGATAAAAAAAAATAACATGGCTTGCCTGAACATGGAAACCTTATTGGAACCCTACATCAGTGTTAGTTATTTGACCTCAACGGATTCTCACGTCTTTTTTTTGTGCATTATGATCTCAAATGAGTGGATTGTCATTTTTAGTTTATAGCTGTATTATATAGAATCTGTAACATATCGGGTCTATTTTGGTTGCAGATTTCATTCAGCTGTGGACACGTGAATTACAGGATGCTTTGAACAGTAGGAAGCGTGGTTGCACTGCTTTTTGAGCAAAGATTTGAATGGTGTTGTTGATTCATATACGAGTGTAAGACTTCAATGGCTTCTCACATGTCTCTCTTTTTTATGCAATATATAGAAAATTGAAATACACGATTTACAAACTGAAAAACCCTTTAGTCTTTGCATTAAGCCCCGTATCGAATGGGTTTAAAGTATATGTCGAGAAATTTGAGTAACTAACATAGGAAACAAATAAACTCAGAAGATGATGCTTTTATTAGCTAATGTTGATATACTTTTAGTTAAGGAAGGATAACAGGGCTAAACCAGTAGCCTCGATATGCAGTTACAATAACGTACTTTCATTTATTTGACAGTGCCATATTCAAAACATAAACCATGGACATTCAAATGACCTGCTCCTTTGACAATAAATACATAGCCTATGAAAATTCGCACAGACGACAACCATGGGTATTTTTAAAGTAAAGCAACATTCATCCATTGATTAATTTTTTTGCTTAAAGTGTTAAATAATACAACAAAATGTTGGTCGCCTGCTAGACTACTTTTTTTGTTTAAATATGATCTCTTACCAGCCACTTTCACCAAGGAACGATGTCACTACTAGGATTTTTAATTGCAGACATGATTTTCTGTTGGACAAGATTCACGTTTCGCCACAGATAAAGATTAGATGGAGTTGTCGCATTATGGGTATTTGGCATTGTAAGTGATTATGTCTCCTGAACTAATAATAAGCTAACACAAGTTTTGTGTACTAATACATCTACACTTATATCCCAGATTTCGTTTTTGGTTGTTTCTTCTTTTTAAATCATATTTAATCAGTTGTTTATTTATATTTGCGATCTTCTCAGCATATCCATCTTTCGGCATAGTGGTGCTTCTCAAAAACAACAACATCAGGAGATTCCCAGGCTGAAATCTGAATCTAAGGTAAACTACTTAATTTTGACATAAATTAATATATGGTTATGATTTTCCGCCTATATAAGGAACATGGCATAACTTATGTCGGGAGCAATTGTTCGACTGGGTCTATTTTGACACTACATGCACCCATCTCTTCTTGGTCATGTCATGTATTGTTCTTAACATAAAGTAAGTTCTAATAGTTTGTTTCACTATGTCACAGGCACGTCACATACATTTTTTGGTTAGATGAACAAATTTTCGTTTCATTTTACCAATTTTCAGTCTAGCTAAAATTTATGTCTTTAGCCGTTTGACCTGTTACAGTAAAAAATATAACCCAGATCATGGTTGATCGTTTCAGGAAAAAGAAAGGTTTTTTTATAATCATGATCATTGTGGTATTTACAGTCCAAGCCTCGCACCAGCCGCAACTACTTCTGGTAACAAATACTACAACTTAGTACAATTGGCTGGAAGAATCATTCAAGCAGTTTGACCTGTTACAGTAAAAAATATAACCTAGATCATGGTTGATCGTTTCAGGAAAAAGAAAGGTTGTTTATAATCACGATCATTGTGGTTATACCGGTCTAAGCCTCGCACCAGACGCAGCTACTTCTGGTAACAACTACTACACAACTTAGTACGGTGAAGAATAATTCAAAACTTTGTACCTGACTCTTATTTCTTTTAGTATATTTAACCCTTAATCGTATGGATACTTCAGATTAGTTGATAATAACATATGAGTTTGTATTGTGATGCACATAATATTTCCGTAGATAAACATTGCAGGCTAAGATTGTAGGCTGTAACTGTTGCCCGTAGTATGACTAATATATGTCATCCATAACACACTATATAATACCGCGGATTGTTTTAGATATATGCCATATATCTAAATTTCTATGTAATGACCCGATAGAAAGTGCGTCAACTAAATGCATCGATTTCAAACACCCTCAGCGAAGCGCGGGCTTTAATCCTCGTTTTAAATGAAAATGTAACATTTAACTAAAATTCAAACATTAATCATGCCAATAAGTTGATTGAAAAAAAAT
>BQNB010118233.1:0-21031 GCA_026074375.1 Tanacetum coccineum | reverse complement strand
TGACTCTGCTCCTAGACTATCCTTACTATATATTTGATATTTTATTATATTGTATATATTTTAAGGTGTAGTCTGAGCGGATCAATGAACAAGCAGAAGAAGAGGTCCCACATCTTCCTGACTGGTTTCAACAACCTACACGACTACCTTCTCCTGATCATGCATGGAATAAGTCTGTTCCTGCCGCTCATGAATCTGTCCAACCTTGGTTAAGCAATCTGGCATGAAGACAAGACCCTCGAGAGTCATTCGATGAACTAACCCACAATACATTTGACTTTTCTGCTTTTGTGATGAACCGGCTAAATGTTCAAACACTAACACCTGAATTGCTAGCAGGTCCAACATTTGAGCTGATGAAAGGCACATGCAAGAGTTTGACTGAACTTGAATACTTTTGTGAAGAAGTCTACAAAGCCACAACCGAAAAATTGGACTGGATCAACCCTGAAGGACGCCAATATCCTCATGATCTGCGACAGCCACTACCGTTAGTTCCAAATTCTCAAGGTCGTCATGTTAACCGTTTCTATTTTTTTCAATTCATCAATAACGAACTTGGAGTACCTACGTTGGTGGTGAGTCAAAGCCGCAGGTATTCTTTACTTCAGTTATTACGAAGACCATGGCTGCAGATTACGGGCATATCAAATGGATAGAAGACTTAGTGCCCAACTCAATGTGGAGTCAAATGATTGTCAAATACGACAAATTCGCCCTCTGGGGAATCTCACATTGGGGCAAAAAGCGAAGACAGTTCTATGCATTTGCGACCACAAGGGAATCAGCTCGTGACGTCTACTCAAAAAGACGGATTATTGCTGTAGACCTAATGGTGGAAATAGTCGAATGGAAAAATACAAGCATCTTGGATGGATTACTGTATGAAGGGAATGTCGGAAGTCTTTACAAGTTCAAAGAAGGCGACTTCCACAGACTAAGGATCCAAGACATTGAAGATATGCTGCTTCTTCTCGTGCAAGGAAAAGTGATAATATATCTCAACGTTGAAGAACGTATTGCATTTAATGTCTCCTTAAGAATGTTCACAAGAAGCGTTGTCATCCAAAGGCGTGTGGAAGATCTTCAATTGGGTGTTGAAAGCTATCAAAAGAAACTCAACCTCACAAAGCCTGACACGTACAGATCCAATCTGAGAAGACGAGATGCTTATACACCATACTCCGATCCAAGAGGATTCATCTACGAGAACAAAGACAAGAAGAACAGACTGATGCGCATTGACGAACTACACAAGTTCAGCGATGGTACTCTCGATGATGTTCGGACTGCTCTAAATGATCGCCTCAAGGGAATTAGAATGGAGTATCTGCCACAGACTTTTTTGAGCCAACGTGACAAAGCAAATGCCATGTGCTATGATTCAGGCGGATTGACAAAAGGCTAAGACAAGGAGGATAATGAGAGTTTGGGAGAATTTTGTAGGGTGGCAAGGAACATACGGGGTGACTAACGGCTATTACAAAAGAACCATTATGAATTATCATTTGTTGTTCTCATCTTAAAAAAAGGTCAATCCTCGTAAATACATTTATCTTGTGAATATGTTCATTACTAGTGTAGATTTTTGGTGAAAAATAAGATATGCTTGAGTACAAATTTTTCAAGAATTTCTTAGTAAATTCAAAATTTTTAACTAATTGTACTCAGCATCATCTTATAATCTCTCAAAAGTTGAGGGGTAGCAATAATATGTTCGAATCTGCTAGCATATCTCATTTGGTCCCCGAATGGTTAGTCAATTGATATCCAAAATATCAAGGGATTAACATTTTGGATAAGGGGAGAAAATGTGATTAACCTGGACTTAATGTATATTGACAGAGTGATCAAATAAATTGGACTCAATGCACTCCACACCTAGCATGGTATACGATTACGTGCACATGTTAAGGGGGGAGCTTTTTTAGTGGTTGTTGAAAAAAACTCTCAATGTGTAAATCTTTTTATATTTATATCAAACACTTTGATTGAAATTTTCAATGTTTTGGAAGGATCATGATGAAATACCCAAAAGACCGACCATGTTCTTTAATTTATGAAGTTATAAGGCGGTTAGGCTTAGGTATTCAGATCCCATGATCCAGCCAGAACCGGAGGGATCTACCAAGGGATATCCATAGTTAGTGTAGTAGTCCTTAGGTATGATTAAAAGGAGAAAAAAAAATGAGAATAGGGAATAATGCCGTATGTGATGGAGCTAACATGGAACAAAACCCAACAAGTGTTAGTTTATGAAGTCTTGGTAAGCATTGAAGGGGTTGAAGATGAAAAAGAAATGTTATGGATAAAGGGTGGAAAATAAGAAGCCATCCATATCATTAGGCAGAAACGGGTCAATAATTATGCTGTCAGAAACATCAGGTGTAGTCTGACATTGAGACCGTCATGGCCAGAGTAGTAACGCTATGCACAACCCTCCCTAGCCACTCAAGGTCTCTCAAAAGACTCTTGTTTCATTTCTCACGGAGATTACACGCATTTCTATCGACTTTCTCACTCCGAGTTAGTTGATATTGAAAAGGTGGCAGTCTGCTCCAGCCTCCGATCACTAAAATTAAAAGTGCACTATTGAGTCTAGAGCCAAAAGAGATCATCCATTAATCTCATTAGGACACTTGTCATAATTTAGCTTGTTATCTCACACAATGTGAATATCAAGTAAATCATTAGAGTCCTACGCAAGATCCTTGTGATTTTGCCAGAACATCAGAGAAAGTGAAATTCATTCACAATGAAGATGGAAATCCTGCTTGAGCCAACATCAAACAAGCTCATGGTAGGTAACTTGTGCGATTCATTATGAATCAAACTTGTGACAACTGGAAAGAAACGATGGTGCGATTCTATAAGAATCAAACTTGTTCCAGGAAATGGATCAACGGTTGTTAATGAATTTTTGAAATGATAAACACTCTCGGTGTGTCACAAAAACAATTTTGTAAGTGATACACCGACTGATTTTCAAATCAATTTTCTATATCAATCGGTGAGATAGTAACTCACTGGTTCACTCTTATCGTGCTGTCTGCTTTGAGACGTTCCGATAATGAGAACATGCTGAGTACGATGAATCTAATACTTATGTGTTAGAAAGATTCAATACTACTGCTGGAAATCCTGTCAAGAAGATTCTTCTTAAATTGAATCTATCTAATCACAGGTCGATCCTCACGGATCTAAAGGTTTCTCCAACCAAACTTGTGTGAATGACAAAGCCATATTCGTCCCCCCGCTTTATTGCTAACTATTTTATGCAGGCTATTTAAAGATGGTGGAGGAGGTCCCTGATTCCAGCTGGCTCACAAGATCCATAGCCACATGCTCATAACCGACTGACAAACTC
Organism: Tanacetum coccineum; assembly: GCA_026074375.1. Classification (NCBI taxonomy): domain Eukaryota; kingdom Viridiplantae; phylum Streptophyta; class Magnoliopsida; order Asterales; family Asteraceae; genus Tanacetum; species Tanacetum coccineum. Next base: position 17,664 of record BQNB010118233.1, on the reverse strand, counting down.
AAGTACATGTTTCAAGACTTCCGCTACTCTGATACCACACATCTTTCTCGAAGTGTCGAAGTGTTAAAGTTAAAGAATTTCAAGAAAGATGCAACATTAAAGCTTTTCAAGAATGGTATGAGCATGTCGGTCCAGAAAGTCATCAAGTCTACAAGATGCATTTCAAGATGGCGAAGAGATTTTGCTTGGTTGATGATCTCAAGTTGGCTCAAAGATCACCAATGTCAACGACAAGTTCGTGGAACAAGCTCTATCCAGAATCAATGATCTACTACAACATATTCACTAAGAGAAAGTTAAGAGTATGAGTAAAGACTAAAGATAAAGCATAGGTATGTTGGTTTAAAGTTTTGTCAAAAATGGAGTGACCCTCCCTTAGTGGGAGATTGTTGGAAACACAAAAAAGTGTCGGCAATTCAAGTTTGTAAACAAGTCTTAGCTCGTTGATTTTTGACAATGCCCTTGTTAACTTAGAAGCTAGCATTAGTGTTATGCCTCTCTCGACCTACCTTAACTTAGGATTAGGCGAATTAGCTCTCACTAGGTTGACAGTGGAATTAGCAGATAAGACTGTGAAATATCCAAAAGGTATAGCTGAAAACGTACTAGTAGGAATTGGTAAATTTTCTTTCCTAGTAGACTTTATAATTCTTGATATGCCCGAAGATATCAAAGTGCCCTTGATCCTCGGAAAACCATTTTTTTCTACCACCCGTGCTAAGATTGATGTTTACAAAAGAAAGATTACTTTAAGAGTTGGAGAAGAAAAGATTATTTTCAAAAGTGTTAAACCTGCTAGTAGTATAATTAAGAGGGTCTACATGCTAAGTTTGAGAGAATGAATGGAACTTGATTTAGAGGCTAGGCTTATGGGAGAGACTTTGGTGTTAAATAGATCATTAGACCCTTTCTTAGAAGACTACATTGAATTAAATGATCTAAATCAACCATTTGAGCTTAGGATAAATCAAGGAGATGATTTAATACCCACCATGGAGGAAGGTGAGGTAATTGAGGAATTTAGAACTAGGAATGAAGATCTTGATACTGGAATTGATGATTACCCTAGTTATTATGACAACGATAAGAAGATCCATATAAAGTGTGCTCACAACTTAAAGTTTTCATGCATGATAGGATTTGAATTTACTCACGCTAACTTTTTCCCATTATTGTAAGTCAACATAATGTCAAGAAAAATTCATAATTCAATAATGAAAAATAAGATGGTGTACAAAGGGGATAATGTTGTAGGAGCCTTAATGAATGTGCCAATCTTTGTTGGAACTTTTTCGGTTATAACTAATTTTGCAATTTTGGAAAATATGGATGATTATGGTAATAATGAAATGGGCGATGTTATTTATGGCGAACCATTCTTAAGAGAAGTTAGGACTAAAACAAGAAAGTTCGATGAAATTATTACCATTTACAATGGTAATGATGAAGTAACTTACCAAATGGTGCGATCACATCCGAGGTTTAAAAGCCATACTAATGAGCAATGCAACAAAAATCCCACCATTACTAAAGGTAAGTGAGAAAGATAAGAGGAGTGGAATCTTGCCTGCATACCAAAAGCTTAAGGATTCTACAAAGGAGTTGTGAATCTAGGACCCGATTACATTAGAGATGTGAAGATGAAAGAACGAACCTTCCACTTTGTCTAGAAACTACTGAGTGCACAAAACCTACCTGATGTGTCATTGTGTGGTGTTTATTTAGGATAGTTCAAGTGTTAAATTTATATTTTACCGACTTAACCAAAAACAACACTTTAACGGGCAGTGTACCCGGTCAGTGGTAGATTCATGGTAAATAGGGTGTCAAACACTTGAAGCGAGGTTAAATCTCTCAATTTATTTATATTTTGGTTATCTAATCTATGTTAATTCTAATCTAAGTCAACCCTATGTTAATCCTATGTTAGTTCTAATCCTTAAGTCTAATAGGTTAAAAATGGGGGTTTCAGTCTGGAGACTGGCACGGGGTTTGTTAGTGACTAAATCAATTCATAGACACTTTAACCCCCCCCCCCCCCCCCCCCCCCCCCTCCCCCCATGCAAGCAAAATTAACAAAAAGAAAATGACGGGGTTATAACCTTTGACAGAAAATGTATTTTTTTTTTTTTAGCCATCATTAATCTGATTAGAAGGTTGGTTTGTTTATTCAGTGCAATGATTACTTATCTCGAAGAGGCATATCATTCTTAGACTTAGGCGGGACTTCATCCTAAGACCTAGACACATTAATTCTGTCACAATTAAAGCATCCGCATAAAGCATCCTTATTACTTGATTATAATCTATCTTAGGGATTAAAGCAATGGTGATCTTGTTAAATCCTAGCTCATAGGACTTTGCCACTTACTACTTAATGGACATTTATTACTATAGTAGTCCACTTGTCCAACTATCCAATAGAATAAAACATTACTTGTTGAATTATCTGATTCCCTACTAGTCCAACATTGTTCAATAAATAATTGGCAACTTCCGTTAAATAGTTAAGCCAGAATGTATCCTTAGCACGATTTTAGAAGGGACAATATTTATGATCCTATGATTCTAGATGTTTCAAATTCACTATATGGAGAAGCATCCCAACATCTAGGTTACTTGGTCGTACCTAGATCAGTTGAAATGTTAGGTCGCATACAAAAGCATGTAAACAAGTATAATAATAAACATAAACAAGCATACAAACGATAAATTAAGGCAATCGAGTATAAACAAGACCAAACTTAGATCTTATAATAATGGCTAATACCCGAAGGTATTAGCCTTCAAACTTCATAATCAATACAAAAGTAATGGCCTTAGCCAAGGTAAACTAATCGAGTTAACGAATAATACCAAAAACTAAACGATTACAAAAGTATAAGAAATTACACGTTGTCTCTTATGAATTAGAATGCGTTGTGAGACCTCTTCTGCACTTTTTCTCCTCTGAAAATCAACTTTTGTGGTTTAGGTATCGAGAATATGATTTAGCATACTTAAAACACATTTGTGAGTTTTGTATTTATAGGGTCTGGAGTCGGTGTCGATACGGCGTATCCAAGGTGTTGGATACAGCATATTAGAGTTTCTTGGAGTAGGGACCACGTTTGATATCTTCTAGAATATTTTATTCCTATATCTTCAATAAGGCATATTGCCTTTCCTGGGTACGGCGTATTTGTCTTGTGTCCTTCGTTGTCTTTGGTGGGTGCAGGCACGGATACGCCGTATCTTCCTTTATGGATACGGCGTATTGGTTGTCAGAACAGTAATCTTTAAAATATCTTTGACGAATCATGCCTTAAGATACGACGATCGTACTTGTTGACAAGGCATAGATTTCATTAATTTCAACTAGCTTTGATCTTTCGAAATTTTGAGAATACTTATTTCAAGAATTCAATTAATAAAGTTCTTGAATATATATGATGATTGTTTGTTCATACAAATATCTCAATATTAACACACTATATCTGATAAGGTGTGCGACATCAACTATTAACAACAATCATCTTTCGCAACTTTTAAAAGTGTAAAGTATTCTTATTCTTTAATGTATAATGCAACTATGCTCTCAGTTGAGCACAACTAGTCCACATGGTCATCATCAAAAATAAAATCATACCATGACTAGTATTGAGTGTCATCTCAATTCGATTTAGCATCCGTGTACACAAACAACCCCATGCTTTAAAAATCCGTAAAAAATAAATATTCTCTTAATAATGTTTGGCACCTCATGAACTCCAAGTTCATTGATTTTTTTTAATTGCATAATAAATTGTTGCAATATGTATCCTTAGATTTCCATTACCATGGACAAATCCATAATCTAAGAAGAATTCCAAAACCAAACATATTCTATTAAAATATTCAATTCTATAATTATCTAATAACTTTCGACTAAATACCAATGTTGTCAAACCATCTTGCATTCATGCATGATACAACTATTTCTCTACACAATATGATGTACATAATGACTCCTTTAGTCCAACTTAAGATTTCATTCATGTTCCATCTTATCAAAAGATATGTATCCATTGAGACTTTCTAAATGGTATGTCAAATTATGTTAGATTTATATACCGCATATATTTATAGCAATAAACATATTATTTCAAGGTTGTACATTTAATTTCCTAAATCTTTCAGGTGAAGGAAACCTGAACATAATACTCCTACTAGCTTTTAGGAATTCTCAGGAGTTATCTTAATTATAATTAAAATTTAAATCAACTAAGTGATTTATTTAATAATAAACTTAAGATACTTCTCCTAGATGCTTGCATTGATCCATACTTGGATTCTTTCCCTTTGTACACATTATAAAGATTTTATGAATTCGTAAACTCCTTTGATTACTATATGTCCTCGCAATAGTAATCATTCAAGGAACAGTTTTAAATTTCATTGTCATATTTCATCTATATGAACACTAGTATGACAATCAATCATCTTTATATAATTAATGCGCATAGTAGGAATATTTAATCACAATCAATTGCTTGAGTATGATTAAAATCTCATCATAATGCATGCATTAAATATGTGTAACAAATTGTCCTTATGAGTTTAAACCAAGAACCAAACCACTTGGGTTTTTCTTCTCTTTCAAGAAACTCATTTTAACTTCATAGTCTAACCGTTTAGTTAAAGATCAATCAAGTTCCAAAAATGATTATCTTTATGGACAGCATCTTAACATTCAAAGTTTTAGTCATTAATCAAATTCAAAATTCAACAATGCATCTTAATGGTTTCACCATGATACCAAATTCAAAATTTAATAATGCATCTTTAATGATTAACAGGTTCACTATGATCTTGTGACTCATATTCCTCAATATTGATATAACATTTATCAATCAAGTATTTGAGGTATCCTTGTGGATCTATGAACGAGAATTATATCATTATAAGGTTTAACATTTACATGTAAAGCCTCGATATGATATTCACTAGTGTGTTTAGTAAGGTTATGTATTTTGTATTTTTATCTCTTTAAGATCTAAAATGCTCCCACTTGCTTTTTGTAATTAAAGACTCATCTATAATTACTTAGCATGTGGAGTAGCAATTACAAGATACATTGACAGTTTCTGAGTTTAGTTTGTTAATGTCATTCTTCATAAGACTTTTAACAAATTCAGAACTTCAATTTTAAGACTTAAAAGGAGTCATCACATTCTATAATCATGATGGTGTCTTATTAACCTTCTAGGTTGGAGTTTTATTGAGTATATACTAGACATACTCAATTTCAAACCTTGACAGTTTTTGGAGGTAAAATATTAAAGTTATCAAAATCTTTTAAATAACTTAATACTCTTTAGGACACATACTTATCAATTGTGTCAGACAAAATTAAATATATAGTAATTAATAACCTATTTGCTTGCAATAATGTATACAGCTTTAACTAGTTCAAAAACTCTATCCATGTTAACTATACATTATTTTTCCTTTGAACAATTCAAGGACTTTTGTTCATGTCATAGCCAGAAGATATAACCTACTTTATGTTATAAGTCTTTCAACTATTAAAGGACTTCATGTTTATTAATTCACATTAAACATAAACATATTGAACTAAAGTAATTCTGAACGCTTACTTTATGTTATAAGTCTTTTAACAATTAACGGACTTAATGTTTATTAATTTACAATAAACATAAACATATTTAACTAAAGTAATTCTGAACACCAACTCTTGGCTTCAGTAGTAATTTTAAGTTAATCAAGATTACTTCATTATTTGGGATATTCCAAGTGCACATAAACCTTTTACTTGAAGTAGTCTTTAAATCAAGATTACTTCATTATTATAGACATTCCAAAAACATATAAACATTTTACCTAAAGTAGTCTTTAATTCATATCTCAACATATTTTCTCTTACCTTACGGTCAATAGAAACATTTAACTATAATGTAAGTGTCATGTGTTGTCCCTTGCACACAATAAAGATTTCTCCCACTTGTGCATGGCACAACATCATACATGTAGTCAAACAGCACGACATTCGTTTGTTTATATGGACAATATGATAGTGTCACAGATATTAGCATTACAAGTAGTAAACAAGTTGATATAGAACCACTTTGTTAAAAGAAATAACACTTGACTAACTTAAAAACATAATATCTATAGTCCAGAAAATTAATATATTATCTCCAAGATAAACAATCAAATAATTAGGTTACTACCAAGCTAAAGAACCTTGTAGCTCCCACTGAGTTTGACAACATCACATAAATGTCTTTAATTCAGAAATAAATCGTGATGCTCCCACTGGATTTGACAACATTGCAAGTGTTCCATAACCAGTGAAAACAAATAGTGATCTATTTACTTTCCAACTCTCTTTGAAATCTTAATTAGTAACATTTACTTGGATTTCAAAAGTTCTACTATGTAGATGAGGGACTATCCATCAATGCTATTGATTAACTTGAAAATTAGGCATGCAATTTCCTTCTTAATTTGGATTAAGACAAACAACTAGATATATTATCCTAGTTTGCCTTTACCATTTTGCGGTAATAATGGTATTTTTCTAATCAAGAACTCATAAATACATCTTACATTAAGATGTTACCATTTGATAGCTTTAAGAACATATTCTCTAGTTATCTATATGTCTTATATCTTTCAAAATATTCACCATGAAATCTATATGAAAATATAAGTCATGCAATATACTTAACTTTTAAGCTTGCTATGAGTTTGATTACATTAGGACAATTCCTACGTTCCTATTATAACTTTCCGGAGCAAGAAAGATATTAGGAATGAGTCTCCATGTTCCTTACAAGGAAAGGAGTCACGTATTTACTTTCTATGATAAGAAACAAACCATTGGTTACGTTTTATCGTTGCATTACTAACTATTAATAGAATCGCAAGATTCACATTTTAGTATTTTCGATAATATCCTTGAAGAAAATTAATACCCACTTTATTCAATAAGAATTAATAAAACAATTACTTTCCTAAGGTTAGGACCCAACTTGACATATCACCACCACATCAATTGATCTGCTATGGGGTGGGGTGGGGGTGGGGGGGGGGGGGGGGGGGGGGGGGGGGGGGGGGGGGGGGGGGGGGGGGGGGGGGGGGGGTGGGGGGGGGGGGGGGGGGGGGGGGGGGGGGGGGGGGGGGGGGGGGGGGGGGGGGGGTGGGGGGGGGGGGGGGGGGGGGGATGGTGTATTCAAAAGGTAATCAACGATTGATAGTTTCACCACTAGTTTGTAACTCCTAAACCATATGGGACTTACTTTATTACAATAATATCTAGTAAGCATGTTTCATCCCATCTATGCCGCGTGTTAATAGGTCTAACCACAACAACGCTAAGTCGTCCAATCAAAAACTGTGATTATGTAACACTCACCGTCTCACGGAAAAGCGTATAATCACCTTGAGATTGCAAATCTACACACGTCTCACGCATAGTAAAGAGCAATCTACAAGTGTTTTTACAAATTGGATGGCAACAACTTAGTTGAAAAAGGGTATTTTATTTGACGTGTCAAATATGTACGAAGAAGCATGCATACATCTTCGTATCATAGATTTTAATAAAAACTTTTACTCAATTAAGTTATTTATTACGGTATCACCTATTATCATCGTATCTTATACATAAATAGTGAGACCTTAAAATTGACGATTCAACATATCTTTAAATATAAAGATTTGCTTTTTATCGCGGGAAAAGATTAAAGAATGATTAAAAATCATTCAAACCCTAGACCATTCGCGACTTCCTACATAGTATACATGGTAAGGAAACTACAACGTAGTCAGGTATTATAGGGTAATGGTATCTACAAGACCGAAGTCTTGATGAGTCTCCCCGAACCTTATCCTTGCAACTATATAGTACTTTTGCAAATTACGTCATTGATAAAAATTAAAACTTTAATTTAAAGAATACATTATAAACTATAAATTGCTAGTCTAGTCATGGAAGATTTTATATCGGATGTAAGCCGAATCCACTTTTGACCTTTTGCATTAGATAGTCCATAATAAATCTTATTTCGATAATCATTAGTCATGTTTATATTTGTTTTCCGAAAAACCCTTTTATTTTCTCACAAGTCAAACTTAAAATAAAACAACATAAACACAAAACTAATACATATAACACTTATTTCAAAAGAAACACTTAACAATTAAGTCATGCAAATATCAATTATGATCCAAATTATCTAATAATTAAAACATATATATATTCATGTGAGGCTCCTTCGTCCTAAGAACTCTGGCCACATCCATCGATATAATCGATTGCGTAAGCAATATACAAATATAAACCACATAGCACATAAAATTTAAGCAACTTTTAGGCCCCATTAAGACATAGTCAAGGTCTTCCCTAGCTTTTAAAGTCATGGATCTTACCAAATCAAATTTAATGTTTATGTTTTAATTCTTGATCATCATATTTGCATAAAATCTTTAACAATTAGCATGATTTATATCACATATCCCTCCATGATAAATTGCATGTATGTATCATGGATTCCAAATTAACAATTAATTTAAACATAAAACCGATCAATTAACAATTAAACGCACCAAGTTTTATCTTGTAAAATTTCATACAACCTAGAATTTGTCTAATTAATTTTATAACCAATAAAAATTGAATTTTGATGCACAAAGATTGAATCTTTATGCATAAAATGCCCAAAGGGCTTAAAAAATTAATCAAGAACCCTAATTTTTGTCAAATTTTATTACTTGTAACTATAAATTCTACACGATGGCCCTGATACCACTGTTAGGTTTTAACATCTATTAATCATTAAAGCACGAGTACGCAGCGGAAAGTAAACACATATAGAATTCATAATTAACAAGATTAGAGATGTGTACCTTTTAGAAATAAACGTCACACCGTCTTGAATATACACGTGTGTATAATATAAATACCACGCGAAAACCATCCAAGATCTAAAGTAAGATCTCTCTACTTTAACACACATAAAACGTTCTTAGCAAACAATGAAGTATGCTAGTACTAGTAGTGGTTTAACCAAACGATCACCTTCGTCTTTGAATCAATCAACACACGAAACAAAACATCACGGTTGTAGTTTTGATCGCAAACCGAAACCCTAAGGGTGTAGGGTTCGACCGCACGACACCAAGAAGCAAAACCGAAACCCTTTTAGGGTTTTGGAGTTCGGTCAAACAAGAGGAGAGACAAGAGAGATAGTTAGGGTTTTTAGGGATTCAAGTTATATGTGAATGAAAGCCCCTAGACCCCTATTTATACACCTCTTAGCTTGGAAAGCAAGCAAGCAATCCCACCTCCTCTTGGAGAGGAGGTTCGGCCGACTATAAGGAAAGGAGGGGGTGAACCGAAACTTTCCTTTTCCCAGTTTTTGCATATTATTCCTTTAACTTATTAATGACTAATATTTATTCTCATTAAACTTTTAACGATCGTTTGTTAAATCATTAATTAATATATTACTTTAATTTATTAAAACGTTGTTCTACATATTAACGTGTGCGTCCCCGTAGGCTCAAATAAATTCCCGGACATATATTATTTTTACGTAGACATAATCCAACAATATGCCCTTCTCCTTGACAGTTATAACACTTCACAACTCTTGGTTGACCAGCTGCATTTCCCTTTGAAGTATTAGCACTTCCTCTTTTTCTAGTACCAACATAACTCTGAGTTTGTCTTCCTTGAACTTGTTGAACTGTGACTCTACCATCTTGAATGGTTGCTTGATTTCTAGGATTGGATGATGTTCTAAGTTGATTGTTTGATGGTGGAAATCTTGATGCTAAAACAGACAAAAATGCCATTGCTTTGTTAATGCATTCAATCGGATCTTCTCCTTATTGAAACATAGGAACAGCGAGACTAGAGTCCAATTGGGAAAATTCAGCTTGAGATTGCTGTGTTACTGATGAAGGTATGAATGGTTGTAGAGAAATTGATTGTTGTAGTGGGTTGACAGGAGTGTGATGTTGCTGATGATGAATAGGTGTTGCATAAACTAGTGTGAATTGTTAAGGAGGTGGATACATAGGAGAACCTGAATGTTGTGAAGACTGAGAGGGATTGTATAGAGTTTGAGAGTTAGCTACCAATGCAAGAGGATTCAGATATCTTTCACGCATGAGACGTACTTCATTAGCATGTCGTTCATGTTGAATGAGGTATGCATATAACGGATCATAGTTGGTGGTATACAAACTCTTTGCTAACTTCACATCAGTGACAAACTTGCTCCATTCCTGTGGAAGAGCATTTAGAAACTTGGTATTGACTTGAACTTGTTGCATTGTCATCCCAATAGTATGCATGTCATTGATCAACTGAGCAAATCTCCAGTAATACTCATACAACGTTTCACCCTGTACGGAAGCAAACTTATCAAACAAGTTATACAATCTGCATTCACGTTCTTGATATGATAGTTCAGTGCCTTTCATTAGTAGCTTGACTTTGTCCCAAATATCCTTAGCCGCCTCTTGATGATTTACAAATGCATACACATCGGGTAGAAGACCGTGAAGAATGATATTAGTTGCTTGAACATCACAGTCATCTTGAAGTTGTTGTGCTTCAGTGAGTTCTGAGTATTTCTTAGGTCGAGTCTGTCCATCTTCTTTAATAGTTGGGTAGACTAGTAGACCATTGTGGATTGAATCAAGCATCATCCTACCATGTTTCTTCCCTTTGATGAAAGTACTATAAGACTTTCCCATGAATCGTACATTGATTTATCAAGCATTAGAGGACGGTTCTCAGCTCCAGCAATAATGATGTGTTATGCTAAAGTAGTCATCTTGAATTAATTGAAAAGTGAGATGATTAAAGAATGATCGAACTATGATAAAGGAGGATTGTGTTAAGAGATGTTGTAGTTGGTGATTAAGATTGAAATTCTATGGGATTTTACAAATCTTCACTAAAACCAAGAAATCTAATTATTTCACAGGATTTTACAAAGTAAGACAAATCGTAGAAAATTAAAATCTTTTTTCTGATTGATGCTGATTGATGTAATGTTTCGCTTGGAATATAACAATGTAATGTTTCGCTTGAAATATGAAAAATTGAACAGAGTTTCGTTTTGTAAAATTACGTATTTCGCTTGAACTAACAACCTGTCACAAATCGCTTGCTAACAAAAATCGCTTGATGACATGTTTCGCTTGCTAACATATTTCGCCTGAGACATATTTCGCTTGACCTAAGAAAAATTAAGCAGAGTTTCGTTTCCTAGAAATGACATAAATCGCTTGAGGTCAACCTGTCATATTTCGCTAACATATATATTTCGCTTACACATATGGCTTGCAAACATATTTCGCTAGCTTCATAACATATTTCGCTACCTTCAAAACATATTTTTCTTGCATCAAACAAAACGTACCTTTTCAACAAAAATCACCAAAAACTCACCCTTTTTGACATTTTACCTTGCTTTTTCTTGCACAACTAGTTATCTTAGGCCTAGATCTTGTTTAAAAACATAAACTTTAACACTTTTAAACACAAAAATCCGGGTTTGATTTTTGAAACACACGAAACCAAAAATAACCAAAACTAATTGTCTAAACAAGATATAAATGCACACAAGCTCACGATATCACCCATGGCGACTGATACCAATTGTAGATGTATCAAATCACTTAACAACTAATCAAAAAAGAAAGTTTAGAGAGAGAAAGGAGGGTTGTAGCACTTAGAGAGAAAAAGGAAAAGAAAAATGTATTATATGAAAGAACCAAATGAACAACCAACCCTCTCCAAGGTGTGAAGAATGGTATTTATACTTACTTGGGCGCCGGTCAACATAAAGGTATCTTATGTTGACTCGGTTAGCTTGGTAAGTTTCCAAATATTGTTGCTATGAGCTATACTATTACATATTGGTAGTGACCGAGTCTTTTCTTGATTTCTAACACCGAATAAGACAAGTAAGTCTAGCAATGACATAAGTAGCATGCCATTACTAGACTGGGGGGACATGATGATGTATGGTATCCTCTAGAACCACCGAAAGAAACAACACAACCAAACACCTTTATCAAACGAGCACGAGCTAAGCTAGAACAACACTCTGGATAAGCTAGTCTGTTGAAGGACGAACCAGGACCGGAGTCAATAGCATCGGTGCTAGTGCGACAATGGTACAATGTCAGTATACCAAAAAAGTACTATGCAGGACCACCACTGTCGGTGTGCATAACGACAACAAGGTCAACAAATACAGAGGAAGTACCAGCTTGACGACTTCCTCGCTAAACCTAAATGACAACCAGAATTTTTGTGTCTTTAGGTAATGTTCGAGTAGCATAAATGGCAGAAACCCGCGCCTCTGGACGAACACGTTTTCACCTACGTTGAACCACACTTTCTCTCTCTATATTATCTCATACCAACCATACTTATCCTCACGCCGGAGTTGGTCTTGGATTCAAAACCCGAGGCGAGCTAACGGTGTTCTCTCTTAATTTCAGCTAGGCTACAAAGGAGCTATCTCTAAAGGAGCCAAGCTAAACCAAAAAAACCTTCAAGTTAGAAGCCCGTTTACTAAGCCCAAGAGGCTTACGTAAATTTGTTTCAACAAAAACCCAACCTTAATTTATACAGCCCTAATTGGAAAAAGATTTTAACCCTCAACTGCCGTTTAAAATGATGTAGTTTTACGCTGGCCCAACTTTTATGTTTTCCCTGGGCTGAATAGAGGAGCCATTCTTTTCCTGTTATAAAGTCTGGTCCAAAACGCTGTTATAGCAGTTTTTCCACCTATTTTATCTCTATTTTTCTGGATTCATCGACATTGATTTTCTTAGTACCAACTCTTAGAAACACAAGGTGTTAGGGTTTAATTTTTAGGGCTTTTCGTTGTGGTTTGAGATTCAATAGCAGTTTATCAAAGGGAAAAGTTACGGTTTTAGACTTTTGAATGTTTTTGGTGCCAGAAGAATACTGGGAGATTTGCGTATCATAAAGGTATATAGATATTTTGGGTTATAATTCTTTATTTCAATCTGGTTATTATAAGTGTTTGCGTTGTTTATTTTTTTATGGAGATATATTTTAGTTAGTTGTAGTCATCTGTGGTTATTCAAAATTAAAGTTGTATAGAGGTAAAAAAATGGTCTTATTTGGTTGTTTATTTGTTAAGGCGAAGATGACGAATGTATGTGTTTATATGTTTTGTGGTAATAATATATCAACGCCGGTATTTTGGTGGGGTAACCTAACCCGGATTATTATTGCAGCCAAAACTATTGGTATCTTGGAGAGGTAACTTGACCCGGGTTATGGTTCAGCCAACAATGGTGTTTGGTTTTGCTTCTATATTTGCAGAGCCTTACATTTGGCGACCTAAACAACGTCGTTTCAATGTCGTGGGCTTTAGTTTCTTTTTGGTCTGACATTATTTACTTGTTAATTCGGCCGGGTCCAAATTGGTGTTAGAACATGTTTTCCACCTCTTCCACTTTATACCGTATTCACTTTGAATTTTATGTCGTTAGAGGCAAAAAGGTGTCATGTGATTTGTTGTGGATTCTTTGTGCAAAAGAGGCGTACTCTTTTTTTAAAGGCGATGATGATATGATGATAATTTACTGTGCACAGTTTGCCCATGCTTGTATCTTAGTTGGGCAATCGCACTGAGAGTGTGATTACAGCCATGGCAGGTGTTTGGTAGTGCAACTGTATTTATAAATTTGAGCCTTATTTGTTACTATTATGCCTATGATATTCTCGATGCACGTTTTGGACCACACTATTTGACTCAACGATACACATCGTTATTTAGTATTCGCCAAAGCAGAATGTTTAGTTTTCATTGGGTCCATTAGTTATCAGTTTGTGAATACAGGTAATTTATGTACTTCTACAAGTAATGGAAATACATAGCATCAACTTTTGCGACAAAAGAAAAGGGTGGAACTACGCGAATGCAAGGTAGGAGTTTATCTATAGCTAATTGTTTCCTATAAGGCACATGCAAGTGACGGTAGTTTTCGGTATTAGTTAAAAAGATTGTCGACTATTACATTTGTATGTATTTCTATTTACATGATATATTGTGCATTGCAGCTGTTCACAACATTCAGACGCATACAAATAAAAGGCGTTCGTTTGTATCACCTGTCGAGAGGAGTGCATGTAATCGTTGTGCAGCTTGGTTTAAATGGGCAAAAGTAACAATATTACAATGCAGGTTTTGAAGTTTGCTCGCTACTTGAGTCTTTCATATTCCGTAAAGTTATAAATGGTATTTTACATGCTAACATTATATAGTTTTGAGCTTATTAGACTACTGATAGGTTGTGATGAATCTAAACAGGTTCTACTGAGGCCGTGATCATTCGCATCTTGGCAGGGCAACTATTATATTTGCAGCCATGGTGGATGTGTCAATGATATGAATTCTGCAATGAACTATTTCTTTATGAAAGATTATTGCGAATTTTATTTTTTGGTAACCATGGTTTTTGCTCTTTAGGCTGACTAATCCACGGGGTTTCAACCTACCGCCACACAGACTCAAACCAGGTTAAACCCTTCATTTCAAGAGTTTGGCATGGCCACTTCAAAGTTGTTTGCACCTAGCAGGAATCAAACTTGAGACCTCACACCTTTTAATGTGATAGTCGCAAGCCCTTTTACCACTAGGCCACCCCTGAGTGGTTACGAAAAATTTGATATGAAGTCATTGATAAGAATTCTGCAACTTTAGATAGACGACTATATATCTTTGTCGATCTAGGAGAAAATTGTTGACTTTTTGGACATTACATAAACTTATTGTCTTATAATTTAATACTCTAATAATTTTTATTTAACAAGTTATAAATCACTCGAAAAGAACAAATAAGTTGCCTACCTACTTGAACGTTAAATTTCTCAACGAAACAACTTAAAACTCATCGCAGCGAAGCACGGGTATCAAAAACTTGATAACTATATTTATGAAATATTACAAGTGATATTAGACATATCATATAATAAAGTTTAACTAATAAACATTGTAAACTATCATCAACTTAAAATATTACAACTCATACAGCTTTAATATGAAGCAATCACAGAAACAAAACATATCAATCCAATGCAGTTTAAAACAAAATTAACTAAACAACTTAACTAGTAAATAAAGTTATACTATCATGCACTTAAGATATCATAAGTGATACTACACATATGATACAAAGCAGAATCAAAACAACTTTACTATGGAACATATACTCCAAAAAACAAAGAACATAGAATTCCAAGATGATAAATTGATAACGATTAGAAGCTTCAACTGACTAATAAGCAAAATTACAAAAAGTAAAAAGAATAAAACTCGAAGATGATGAATAATTATAGAAAACATACTTAGTAAGTGAAACTTAACGGGGGCTAGTAAGAGTGTAAAGTTGAATAACAATAAAAAGTCAAGCTAGTAAATAACAACGAAATAAGTAGCGTACCATTAGTCGGATGTTGAATCGGTTCATTTTTAACCGTTTTTTGCTAAATTCGTTTTTGCAGACGTCGATTCATCCATTTCTATGTGTTTTATGTGATTTGTACGGTTAACTCATGGTTGATTTTTTTATTTTTACGATTAGGGGTTAGGATTTGAAAGTTAAACAGATAAAGTGTGTGTGAAGTGTGTGTTTTTTGGTGGGTGAGATATAAACAAATAATTAGAGGTGGCAAAATAGGCGGGCGGGCGGGTTCAGGCAACGGGCCAAACAGGTGTGGCCAAACAGGCGCGGGCTAAACGGGCAAAAAAGTAGATGTGACAATTTGAGACCGATTGGTTAAACTTGGGAAAACGTGTGAAAATGTACGAAAACGTGTGAAAGCATGCGAAAAAGTGTGAAAACGTGCGAAAACGGACGAAAACGTATGAAAACGGACAAAAACGTATGAAAACGCACGAAAACGTATGAGAGCGGACGAAAACGTACAAAAATGCCAAAAAGCGCCAATTATTGGCACAAATTTGGCAGATTTGTTCATCTCTCTATAACGAATAACGAGTGAGTGATTGGGTGAGTTTTGACACTGTGTTCTTGAGTTAAAGTTTGAGGGGAAAGTAAAGGAAATGAATGTTTTTTTGTGTTCTTAAGTTTTTTTAAGAGAATAAAGGGAAATGGAGAAGAAGACGAGATGAAGTTTTTTTCTAAAAATCTTCCTCTCATTTTTGAAAGAAAAGTGAAAGGAAACATTAAGATATGTTATTTAAAGACTAATCTGCCTTTTTTAAAAGATTTGAGACCAATATCTAAAAGGGCATACATGTAATTTAAACAAAATATATTCTTTTTCTTCTGACTTAAGAATATGATTTGTGATTACTTTACATTTCATTTCCTTCATCTTAGAACATATCAACATCACTTCTTTTACTTTTCTCTTTCTTTTCCTTTTTTTATTCTTTTCATTTTTCTTTCTTTTAAAACTCGAAAACAGAGTGTGAGTGAATTTACACTTTTGTTCTTTTCATATTTTTCTAATCTCAAATCTTCTATTTTTAATCAAATAAAATAAAATGTGTCTTTCAGAGTTTACAAAATAACTAAACTCGTAGAAGCTAAATCTAATTTATATATTATTTCACTTAGCTTATTTATATATAGTTCGTACAAGCTAAATATAAGCTAAACACCCATAATGACCATTTATAGCAACTATTACTAATAACGAAAGTGATTGAAGTAATATTCAAATGCTACCTTTGATCAAAAAGAAGAATAGCCATTAATGATTGAGCAATTCTTAGTCAAACTGATGCTGAGTCTTCAATGGTTGGCATGTTCATATCATGATTATCATTTTGGCACATCCTATATCTTCATTCTCTTCTTCTTCCATTTTTTTTGCATCCTACACACACAAGGTACATATTTTTTATTCAATTCATCACTTGTTTAGTTTACCTGTTATCATTGTTTTGTTGTTTTTTAGATTACTTTTATATTTATTTTTGTAGGTTTCTACCAAGCAAAATTATTATTTTTTTATATGCCCAGACAATTTCAACATTTGTGTGTATTTTTTTCATGTACAATGACCTCTTGATATTAATAAGATCATTGGCGGAGCCAGGTGAAAAACCAAGGTGGTTCCCTTCTCTAGTCGAGTTAACAAACGTATTTCTAGTCAAGTCATCAAAATGAACATCTCAACGGGTCGGGTCGGTACAGTTAACGTGTAAATATGAAATACATAAAAGCCTCCATGTATATACACCATTTTTTTATGTAAAACTAAATGTTAAAAACGCAAATGATGTTATTAATAAGGGGGAGTTTGTTTGATGGGTTTTGCATATGGGGTTTGGGTTGAGTCCTAAAATATGTTGTTTGGTTGGGAGGTTTAGGATTAAAAGGTTGAAAAGGGCCCACAAAATGAAAAGTATAGAGTGTTGGTGGGTTTTTGTTTTGGTTTTTTCTCACACATAGTAATTAATATGTTTCTCTCTTTCTCTTTCACACACATATACACATTTTCAATATAAATAATATTTTTTATTTTACATTTATATAAAAAAAACTACTCTCTCCGTCTCTAAATAAGTGTTCACTTTTGATTTTTGAAGTCATTTTTCAACAACTTTGACTTTAACTATGTCTTTTTGTGTTATATAATAC
>BQNB010118232.1:0-13150 GCA_026074375.1 Tanacetum coccineum | reverse complement strand
GTTAGGTTTGTCTGGATCCACAAATTCGTCCGGTTGGCTGACATAAACCTCTTCTCGCAAATTACCATTCAGAAACGCAGTCTTCACATCCATTTAATAGATGACCATGTTCATGTGAGCAGCAAACGCTAGAAAAATTTGTATAGCCTCTAATCTTGCAACCGGAGCGAATGACTCTTCGAAATCGATACCCTCCTCTTGGCGATAACCACGAGCGACCAACCGAGCCTTTTTTTTAGAATACCTCCTAACTCATCAAGCTTAACCTTATAGATCCACTTAAGGGAGATGAAAAATGCTTTGTCAGGAGGAGGAACAAGTTCCCAAACCTCTAGACGTTCAAATTCATGAAGTTCCTCTTGCATAGCTTCAATCCAACATGCTTGAGTTAATGCTTCTTTGTAGTTCTTGGGTTCGACTGATGTTAGAAAGGCATCATAGTAGCAGAATAAGGCTTGTTCATAGAGTTATCGAGAGCACCGATTATATTCTCAAGTGGGTGATCCTTAGTCCATTTGCTGTTGTGTTCAGAAACTTGGTGATCGGGAGGCACAATTGTATGAATAACGACTGATGATGAAGATTGATCAGGAACTTCTGGAATTGGAATACCGAAGTACGGATCATTACCTATATGTGCAACTTCAATATCATGATTATCTTCTTCCACATCATGAGAAATAATAGGTGTTTGAGTTTCTTGTGTTGTATGAGAGTTACTTGGTGATGGTGCATCTTGATCAACTGTAGTTGAGGAAGGTGAACCAGTTGATACAGCATGTTCAGGTGTAACTACTTTAGGAATAGGAGCAATGACTTCTGGTGCTTGTAAATCAACATTAGTCGGGAGCAATGGACTTCTGGTGCATTATGTAAATCAACATAATGGTTGGGGGATTAGGTGACTCATCAAACATTGGTTTGAAACAACAAATCCAGTCAGATCTCAAAGGTGGTAAAATGGTGTTGAAAAGGAGGGGCTTGGCTACGACGTCCTGAATCTGATTGAATAACATGAGTCATTTCCATTGGGAAAAAAAAAAAAGAGCCGGGTCCTGATACTGCTGTGGTCAGACAGCCATTGCAGGTTAGCTCATCAAAATCAACGTGAATGTTTCAATTATTTCATTTGGTTTACGTACTGTTTTAAATCCGGAATGCTTTCTTTGTGGGTGCATATCCAATGAGTAATACCAATATCAGCCTTTGGTTGTAACTTGCCCAAATTCTCACATATCATTCGTTGGTAGCAAAGTTGCCCAAACACATGTAGATACGACAGCATGGGAGGTTTGTTGTGTAAAAGCTCAGTACGGTGTTTTTACCGTAACGACGACGTATCATGGTAATGATTTTGGGGATAATCAGCTTGTGGCATCCACTTCGGCCATCGAAATAAGGAGCTTTGCATATAAATTAACATAGTGCGTGCTGCTTTCGATTAGCGTACGATTTCGATTTCAACAAAACACGTTTTGCTGTGTAAGAGCGTCTTGCAATGATGTTTCATGAGAGATGCCAACCCTTCTCTAATATTCACGCGAATGTCCTGGTTAACAAATCAGTTCCATTATCTGTTCTGATGCGAAGGACGGTTTTTACAGTCGTACTTGGTCATTCTTCAAAACAGTTGATAATTAAAAGCCGAGCTTCATATTTGATCACAAAACATTATTTACCCAATGTTAAAAGAGAGTAGTCGTCGACCATAACGAGATGTACTTCTTTCCAATGACACTCGCGGACACCGTATTGGCCCACAATTAAATCCATATGCAACAGGTAGGAGTTTTTCTTGATTGGTTATCTTCAGATTTGGGTTTGTGGATTTCTTTGAACTTTTGCTAAGCACATGCAGAACATAAGCTGATCCTTTTCAAAACTTGAGCTTAGGGGAGACCACGTACAAGTCCATGTCTTGCCAGATGATTAATAGAACCAAATTCAAGTGGAGAGACGACGATGCCATAACCAAGACTTGGTTTTAGACGCCTTTGACAATAGACCAAATAGGAGAGGATGCAGCATATTCCCAAGAAGAGTGTCCTCAACACATTACAGGTTATCCCCTCGAGATCCATCAATAGATCAACACCTTCTAGATTGAGAATAAAGCATGTGTGTTAACGAAAAGCCACTTCAAGATTGGAATCACATAATTGTCCCACAGAAAATAGATTATGCCCAAGTCCTTCAACGTAATAAACCCTTGAAATAGTAACATTCCCAATCTGATAGTCTCCAAACAACCCTTTATTCTTGGCAAACTTGATCATTCCGAATTTACTGTAGCAAGAATTTACTGAATGAATGGTTGAGTCTGAGAGCGATCTTCCCGTCATGTGATTCTTCGAGAACCGGAATCCACATACCAGAGGACGATCTTGGACAAACCTGCATTCATTCAGAGAAGTAGATGGATATTGGTTTTGTGGATCCCCAGGATTGACTGGGTCTGTTTTGTTAGCCGACATTGGTTTTAAACCTTTTAGTGTTTGCTAACGGACTCAGTATTCTTATTCTTTCCTAGGTTTCCTTGACGGTATACCAATTTATCCAATGTTTGGTGATTCAAAGTCTAGAACTATTGGTTTCTAGAAGGCACTTCATTAGTGTGGTAATCCTAGTTAAAGGGCACGCATTTCCTACAATAGTGTAAGATTGTCCCGACCGGTAGGTCTCCAAGTAATATCCTATCGCGTGAACACTTTTCCTGTTAGTTTCCAAATAGCTTTCTTAGATTTATGTTGCTTAAGTTTAACACGAAGTTTCACAACATTCAAAGAATTAGAAACACACAAATTATCAGAAGACATGGCAGGCATACTGTTACACAGACATAATTGAATCATCGTGTTTCTTGGCATTACTGCAACAAGACGCAGATCATTATCTTTAATACGTCCCATTCCTTTTTTTCAAACTAGATTTAACGTTTCTAGGGTGTGCTTCTACTTTATTCTTCGAATTACTACTTGGTGTGTGCGGAAATCCTTTCATTCCTGGTATTGCCTAGGCTGCTGCATCCGCTAGCACTAGTAGATAGTCTACTCTGTAGAATGCAACACACCGTTGTTAGAAATATGTTTGAAGTTGAGGTCTGTTTTGTGTTCTTACTGTGGATGTGAGTTGATTCAGTAAACCTAATTTTTGTCCCTGTTTCCTCGGTTGTGACCTCAATTAATTGAGGACCAAAAATTGTTGATGTTTAGGGCAAGATCTACTTAAGTGTGAAAGCAAATCCTGAATGCTTTGGGTATCCTTAAAGGCAGACTCAAAAGAAGTGAATCTATTGGGATAATTCGCTTTTTACATGTTCACTCCTATCCTAAGGGACAAAGCTCTTTCCTGGGTTATGCTTTAATATACGAAGGATCACGTGAGCCGTCCTTTTATTCAACAATTAGGTGTGATTGGTTCTTATTCTATCCTAGATAGATACATTTGGAATCACAGAGTGGGTCTCAATAGCTCCTGATTACAGGCTTTTCCTCTTTAGTTTCCTATAACTCCTTTTTTAGGGCTGCTATAACAAACCTTGTGCCTGAAGTTTTGCATTTAAATCAGAAATTTCCCACCAGATTTATATTGACTTGTTTGATAACGCAATCACATTGTTCTTTTGAATTGGAACACGGTTTTGGTTTAATCCGAGTCATAAAGTAGCTTATAAGTATGTTTCAATGCTCATTCTCAGCCACAAGTAGCTTTGTCACTCTATGTTCCAATCAATGTTAAGAGTCTCAATTTCATCCATGTCCTGTTGACCTGTCGATCATCCATATTTCCAATAAGGGACTTAATTTGCGCTTTCAACTTGACAATGACTGGTGGTCTTTTGCTTGCGCCTGAGTCTTAATTCACTTAATACAAAAACTGGTAAAACTTGGAGCATTTTGATTTAAAAACTGTTTTCTAGTTGAAAAATTTCCTGAGTAAAGTTGAGAATCAGCTTCCAAAGTGGATGCAATGTTTTTCAAGAGTCGTTAAAACTCTTTACACGTTTTTCGTAACGTTTCTTTATCAACAAAATCTTTTGATTGAGGTAGCTCAGTTCTCTTGAACGTTCGAGAGACTTTCCCCATTCCTTCACCGTTGCATAAACCTTCTTTCAGAGAACATTCACAACAGTTTTTACAATTTTCATTATCAATGGCAGGTGCCAAGATAGTCGTTCATTTTCACTCAAACTTGATTCATTTAAATTCGAAGTTTTGGGACTCCAAGCGAGGATGTTCGACAGGCTGTCCAATTTGATAAACGATTTTTTGGCATCGGGCAGTTCTTCAACCAAAGTATTGGTTGAAGTTAGTGAAGATATCTTTTAAATTCTTTGATAAACGGATATGATTTCATCTCGAAAACAAATCCCTTTGTATGTTCAAACCCCACGTGTCCTCAGTGATAGGGGGGGATAGTGGCAGTGGTTCCCTTTCTTTGACACCTGATCAAAGCCAGTTTAAGAGGTAAGATAGTGTTTAAGCTCTTTCAAGCTAGTATTCACCTTACTTAGACTTTAGGATAGTTCTTTTGAAACATCCACCTATGATCGGTGTGGAGAATGAGCTGGGTCTAAGCTGGGACGAAGTCGCTTATCCATAGCCATGTTCATATATATCAGATTGTACAAACAAATTGTTCTGTAGTATCGTTCATTATGAATGGCCATTAATTGATGGGTTTCGTGTTCACTCTATTGTTTTTTCAAACCATGATTTGTTCTTTCAAACGCATTTTTGAACGACTCTTTTCACAAAGCATTAAGTTCATTCAGAATCAGGAACCACAATTAGTATTCTATTAAGGAAGGTTTTCCCGTCGATACAGCTTTGGCTTTAGACTCACGAGCTTTCTTCAGATAGAAAGGTTTTTCAAAAACGGATGCTTGTTTTCGAGGAATGATCATAACAAAATCTTGTATTTAGTATCTATGAACAGTTTGCGCAGCATGACCTCTTTGAAAATGATGTTGTCAAGTTGCTTAATGTCTTTTCTAAGCAATTTCTATATAATATTTCATTTTTTTCTTCCCCATCTTTCAAGTTCATTTTTGAGTCAAAAACTGTTTTCTTTAAGAATCCTTTTCTTGCACCTTGTTCAGAAAAGATTTTTACCCCCCCCCCCCCCCCCCCCCCCCCCCCCCCCCCCCCCCTTTCTTAAGACGTTACAATCTCGCATCTGTTTCATTGATCCTGGAAAAATTGTTTTCAACATTTTGCATTATCTTTCAAATCTTTAACTCTTCTTTATATTTGTCAAGGCTCGGTAGTCAAGCTTTAATTACATTGGTGCAACTGCGTCACTTGGTACTTAATTGCTCACACATAGACAATATCAGGACATTTGTTGAGCAGATACGAGTTAGAATTCTGGACAGTTTCTGTTGTGTTTCACTCAGATACTAACAGATACGGAATGATATTGCTATCACTGGTTAAGGTCAGTTTTGTTCTGACTCACATCATTGGGACTGTTCAGATGACGTCATTATCTGCTCACTTTGATTGATAAGTCCTAGTTTAGATTATTTGGATTGTGGACCTCCGTGAGTGCCTTCTGAGCCTTCCTTGAGAGATTGGCCATTGCAGAGCAATCTTGGCTGAGTTGGAGTTCATCACAATCAGAGTCATTATGGAATCCAGATCATCGGCTGATAAGCAACATTGCTGGGTGATGGACTGATTGAGAGGTTTGAATGTCGGAAGTACTGGTCTGCAAAAATGCTATTTCTTCCTCTGTTAAAGCTTGACCACTTGCTTGAGCTTGAACCAACAACACTTTATCGTTGAACCATGTTTCATCCCTTTTTCTCTTGGGCTTAGTACACTGCTGGTAATATGGACCCTCCCTTGTGCCAATTGTAACAAATAACAGTCGGTTGTTTCCCGTGTTGCTTACCTCTTGCACAGGTCGTGAGTATTTCTTGTTTTTCTACTGCTAAGGAGTTTGTCTCCCCATGACTAGGTTACCCAGTTACTTTTTCCTCATAGATGGTAGCTTGTTGACGAGGGTTTGACGAAGTCCTTAGCTGATTGTTGGTAGTAGGATACCGGGATGTGACAACAGCAGTTAAGAACGACATCATGTGATTAATCGCATCAATTAGATCATCCCCTTTCTGGAACACTAGAACAATTAGACCAGAGTCTGGTTGGGAAAATTCAGGTTGTTGCTGGTGATAAACTGTGGGAGCATATTCTAATTGTGGGATTGATGGTTGTGGAGAATAAACGTTGAGGGTGACTGGGTGGATTGGTACTCATTTGTATGGATAAGTAATTGAAAGAGGATGTTGATTGATGGTTGTAACAATAGTTGAGTTGATAAGGGTAACAAACTATGAAGTCTGATATGGTGAAATTGTGGACAGTGAGATAGAGACTTTGGTTGAGTTGTGTAGATGAGATTGGTAAGTGTTGCGTTAATTGGTGAGATGCAACAAAGCTGCAGAGGATCGGAGGTTGCGTGCATGCATCAAACGAACTTCATTTGCATGTCTTCTATGTTGTTGCAGGTAAGCATGAAGTGATTCAACATTGGTAGATGTGAAGTCTTTGGACCAAATTTAACATCAGTAACAAATTTTGAATCCCATTCATCAGGATGAGTGTTAAGAACTTAGGTGTTAACTTGAACTGCTCCAAAGGCATCTTGTAGATGTTTCATATCATTGGTAACAGAGTCGAACCTCAAGTAATACTCATGTAGCATCTTTCTTTCTTGTAGTGAAACTTACGAATGATCATACAGCTTGCCACTCACGTTCTGTTGTGTTAGTGAGTACTTGCATTAGCCAGTTTAATCTTTTCCCATCAGGATCTTTTGCCACACGATGTTGACTCACAGAGCATAGATTTCAGGTTGGTGGGCCTTAGAAATGATGTTTATTGCTTTGATGTCACAATCTGCTTTGAATGGCTTCAGCTGGGAGTCAGTTCACCATACTCCCTTTAAGCCTTGTTTCATCCATCCTCGTGATTGAAGGCCAGACAAAGTGGGTCCTTTTTTCAACAGAAGAAGACTCTCATTCTTCCATGTGGTCTATTAACATATACGTTCCATTCTGCTTTTCTATGGATCATACAAGAGTTTTTCAAGATCGGTTGGTTTGTTGTCTCCTCCAGGGAAACAAAGTGTTTCTCAAGCCTTAGAGTCGTCTGATTTGTGGGTATCAAATAAGATTACAAAATTTGATCGATCGGTGGTAGAAAGAAATTGTGTTTGGTTACGTGATGGTTTGAGTCTTGATGAAATGAAACTACCACGGCGATTTTCCAATTTCCTTGCACAAAACCGGGAAACAAGTGTTTGTTTCACGGATTTTACAAGTCAAAGAAATAACCGTATAATTTTAAAAAATCGAGTTGTTATGTTTAAACTTGATTTGGTTTCACTAGTTCAAAAAAAAATTATAGCTAGTTCGGCCCTACTCATTCGGTCCAACTCGTTCGGTCCTACTCGTTCGGTCCCACTCGTTCGGTCCTGATTCGTCCGGTCCTATCGTTCGGTCCCTGTCGTTCGGTCACTACTTGTTGTCACTAGTACGGTTCTTTGTTTCGGTTCAAACTAGTTCGGCGACAAAGATTAACTCGGTCGGTTCCCAATAGAAATAGCATGGTCCGGTTCCCAAAGAGAATAGCTCGTTCGGTTCCCAAAGAAGTATTAGCTAGTTCGCGTTCTCCTTCGTACGGTCTCCAACACTAGAAATCTCGTTGGTCTCTAAATAAGATTAGCTCGTTCGGTTTCCTCGTTCGCTCTCCAACTACTAGAAATCTCGTTTCGGTTCTCCTCGTTCGGTTCAAAAGTACGGACTCAAATTTTCAAAACTAAAAAAAACACGATTTTTAATGGTTTTTAGCAAAAATTCTTGTACAACTAGTGTTACTAACCCTATAGGAACAAGAAAAATGAAAACTTTAAGGTTTTTAAGCCAAAAAATTTGAATCACTATTTTGCTCTTTGTAAGGTTTTTGAACACAAATCAAACCACAAAAACTAAACACACCACTCCATGGCTCTTGATACCAATTGTAGAATACAAGTAATCTTATGATCAAACCAAGAACAATAGTGAGGATGTGGTGTTGTGCATGTAGAGAAGAGATTGGATGGAAAATGGATGAATTGTATAAAATGAAATGTGGTAAAAATGGAACAACCAACAACCAACCCTCTCCAAGGCTAGGAGTGGGGCTTATATAGGTTCTATAGGCCGGCCATGGGCTATGATGGGCTTCCCATGGGCCTTTGCCGGACTGATTACTATCTTAACCTCATTACACTAACTTACGAGCTTTACACTTGCTACAGCATGGAAGGTGACCGACACTTTTTGTGTTTCCAACAATATTATTTTTCATTGAGTAGTATTATTCAATGTCAGTGAATAGCCAGTCGTGGTTTGAATGACACCTTTTTGAAAACAAAAAAAATTAAAACAAACACAAATAGGCTGGATGGTGCAAACATCCCTTGAATAATGTAAACCCGGAATCATACAATGGAACAAATTCCTAAAAAGACTGTTACTCTAGTCAAATAACTTCTTTGAACATGAAGGTTTATCTGTTTTTTTCTTTCGTTTACCACCATCTTCAAGTTGGTCGGGCCACAAAAGTGGGGATAACTCCACCCGAGAAACATACACATGTAGTAACTTTTGATAAGTTTGAGTATAGCTTACTATACTATCGATTCTTGTATAGCATATCAATAGTAAAGGACCTGAATCCAAAACTACGATGCTTTTCTATAATTATAAAGAAAGGATGCGGAGTTTTCATCCCGTATCCCAAACATTTGTTAAGGGAGTTGCTTTCATGTGATTGCTTGAAAAGTTGCTTAACTCTACTGGATCTACGGTAGCTACAATCCCATCAATAAATTTTCTTCCAGGTGGAGAAGTGAATCTTCCATAATGGTGTAGTAGGACCTTGAATGCCATTTTAAAAAAAATAAAATAAGGATTAAATGTTTATTAGCTGTTGAAGTTGAACAACTTCTAAAATGTGGTATACATAGTGTGACCCACTCACTCACGTATTAATTGTTATTTATACCATGAAACCTAGTCTTATTCAACTAATTTCACAGTATTCAATGTGTCGGCTGCATTTACTTTATTGAATAACTATACTAAATAGACTTCTCAATCCCTTTTCATTTACTTTTTACTGCAGCATACAAGACTACTCAACGACAGTGTTGTTTATTGCTTAAAATTTAACGCGATTTATGACATGATTTGACAATTCATTTACTTTTTACTGTAGCAGACAAGACTACTCAACGACAGTGTTGTTTATCGCTTAAAATTTAACGCGATTTATGACATGATTTGACAATTCATTTACTTTATACTGCACCAGACAAGACTACTCAATGACAAGGTTGTTTATCGCTTAAAATTTAACGCGATTTATGACATGATTTGACAATTCATTTACTGTTTCTGAAATGATAAATTAATAATGGATGCAAATCTTAGTTTCAAACATGCTATATATATACCTAACTTAAGGCCTCTCAGCCTCTCAGTTTAAACAAATATATCATTCAAACACATTGTTAATTGTATTTTCTTATTTTCTACAATGGCTACTAATCCAAATGATGTTAGATTAACTGTCCTTATGGCACTACAAGAAGCTCATGATGAAGAGGCTTGTCTGGAGGAACAAATTTTAAGCTTGATGCATCGCTTTGCTGATAGATTTACAAACCGTAGGGCTGAAATTAACAGGCTTGTTTCATTACCAAATCACCAACTAATCGAGTATGGTCGCTACGCTCTAGGGTGCATGACAGGGGCAGACATGAAAAAGGCTACATACTTGAAAAGCGTCAGAGATGAGTTGCTGAGGAGCATGGAAGAAAAGCGTCAATTGATCAAGAACTACAAAGAAATGTAAAAGCTTTATTGCTTAAAACCACCACCCTAACCATGTTTGTCGTTTTTTTAAGTTTTAATGTTATCGTATCGTCGAAATAAGGTTGGTCATGTACTCTTGTACATGGGGTGTTTCCTATGTAGTAGTCATTTTAATGGGTAATGTTAGTTTTATGTTTTCAATACAAATTCATAAATTATATACATTTACCGAACAAAAACTCTAAAATATCAAAACTTAAAAATACGAACAAGTGACACACTTTGATACATAATATCTTATTCATCTTAACTACATTACCAACAAATTTGTGCTCATTACGTAAAGCTCACTAAAGAGAACATACATCACATATAAAAAAATAAATAATAAAACATATACAGATGCTAAAACATCGACGAACATGCACGTAATCATTTTTTCATTCTCTAAAACTAAACCTAATTCCTAAAATGCCAAACCAAACTCAAACCCTAAAAAAAATATTACACCCTAATTTCTCTACATAGGGGATTTCGCTCCACCTATGGAGGGATATCTTCTCCTCTAAAATAAATATAGCACGAGTATCGATCCCACTAGGAACTATTTATATTAAAAAATTAATTTCGCTCCAAGTATGGAGAGAAATCATTTATTGCTATGGCCCGTTTAAAATTTCATGTAAGCGAGGCATGCTGAGACGGTGACACGTGTATTTCGCTCCAAAATCCATATTTTGCTCCACCTATGGAGCGAAATCTTTGGTCAAAATAGAAAAATAGGATTTTTCGGTCCTCTGCAAGAGAAACCAATTCAAAATGGTCATCTGCAGTAATTTTCGCCTACTTAAAATATAAAGTTTTACACAATTAAATAATAAAACAATAGGGTACTACTAAATATACCATGACAAATTAGCATTAATTGTGAATGCAATTTCTTTTTTTTCTCGTAATCCACAATAGAGGTTTTTTCGTAATTCACAACAGGACAATTAATTAAAGGCACTACTAGATACATCGGGTTAAATAAATTATTTAATGTTTAATTCATTAATATATTATAATATACTCAATCCTCAGCCAAAACACTGTCGTTTTGACAGTGGGCTACATGGGGTTTATTTGGGCTCCTAACTTGGGCCGGCCCATTTGGTTTTTTTTTGTAGGCAATGTAAAAAAAACCGCTCGGCACAAAATAGAAAAAAAAATTACAAAAGTATTGACTTATTCAGATAAAAAAATACCCGTGACATGAGGCCCAACACATAAGCTCATATAAAAAAAACTATTAAACATGAGACCGAAAAAATAAACCCGTACAAATAAAAAATAGAAAAAAATAAAAATAAAATTTTAACACAAAATACAATAAAAAAACGCCTTGCAGTAACGCGCGATTCTTAATTAAAGCCTACGTTCCCATAAAATTATATTTAAGTTTTATTAATTATCTCCCCTTTTTTCAAGTTTTTGTTTTCACAAATTTGACACATATATTTTTATGTGTTTTTTTTCTCGATCAAATTTCTCCACAATTTTTTTTTAATTTTGACTTTTTATTGACCAATCAGATCGCACGATTTTGCCTATGTGGCAAAATCAAGCATTCTGATTAGTCCAATTTATTTTCACATAAGATTTAATCTGATACAAAACTCTGAAATGATGTAATTCTTTTATTATATAAAAGATTAAAAAACCCCGTATAGCCAAAAAAAGAAACCTTTAAACATGAGCCCCACACATAAGCCCATATAAGAAAAAAAAAACAAACCATTAAACATGAGGCCAAAAAATAAGCCCGCACAAAATAAAAAATTAATAATGCCTCGCAACAACGCGCAAAAAAATAACGACCCGCAACAACGCGCGAGTAATCCTGTTTGTTATTATATTATTTAGCTTTTTGAAAATATTGAAGTTTAGGCAACTCATTAATTTCTTCTTTTACTCAAGATCAAAAAAGTAATAACATCAAATATGTAACTTTTAATTATCCACGACGTTGTATGAAAAAAATTTAATACCTGTACATATTTATACGGAGTCAATATAGGAACATACATGTTAACTATTGATGAAATTAAAATCTTATTTAAAGTTAATTTCAAACAAGGGTAATATACTAAACTTGATTAAATTTCTCTATCTATTTTTAATAGTGAACAATTAAATTGGGACATCTCAAAAAAAACGTGAACAATAAAAATAAGACAGAAAAAATATATTATATTCTCATGTTTCGATTAATTAATCTAAAATTGTTATCATTAATTAAAGTGAAAAATAAAATACACTAAGAAATAATAAAATGTCCCACTTATTTAATTGTTGTTGTAAAATACAAAAAATAATTAGCACACATTTTTAAAGTTCAATTTTTTATTCTTTTTTAAATGTATTTAATGAGACATTCTTTAATAAAAAGTGAGAAAAAACATAATCATGATATCAATCATAGTAGGTAAGTTTAGAAAAAAAGCTTGGTAGATTTAGACTTACAATCTTGATGTTGTTACACATGAACCAACGTCAACTATTCATAAACTCACGCCAGTAAAGAAATGCTCATTTAGCTGTGCATTAACTTTTCAACTACCAATTACAAAACCTATAACCACACTTATTTACCTCATCTGCAAAATAACTTATGGGGTCAAATAAGTGTACTTTTTAAAGCTTTTGTAGCTGTCCAGCATCCATAATCGAACAACTTTTTCTCTTTGCCAGTTTAATACACCACTGTAACGAAGTGCTCGAATAGATAAACCACTATAATTACAACGTAATGTCGCTTTATCTGTCAGAGTTAACATAGTCTTCATTATTTGCAGATTGCAAACAAGTCCAAAAAAAATCAGCATTAGCAGTACTCGAACATATATGACAACTCCCTCTGAGTTATTTGATTCACTAATCATGTTCTATAAAGATTCCATGTTAAAAATACTTAAAAACAAGTCTAAGCTGGAGAATCATATTCGAGTAAAATGTTACTACTAATGTTGTTTAAGTGTTTCAATCATAATATTTCACTGCAAAAATCGTGCATAAAATCCAAAAAAAGTTCTATATAATGCATGCTATGTGTTATCTTGAGAGACTATACCCAAGACAGATTATTGGTTCGGTTCTCTCAGCTAAAAAATGGCATGTCAAAAGTTTAATTTCTTGGTATGAATTTGAGGATCCGTCAAGACACCTATGCTTGCGCTCCAAGCTCCAGTTGTAGTGTGTGGTTGATAACATCAGAGTTTGGACCAACAAACTGAACAG
>BQNB010118231.1:0-11604 GCA_026074375.1 Tanacetum coccineum | reverse complement strand
AATTATTTAGTAAAACACTAATTGACTAATCTTAAGAATTTCGCCATCTTTGACTTTTTAAAATATAAGTTTTTCCTAGGTTTGGCTCATCAAAAACGACCCGTCGTAATGCACTTTTAAACTTAGCTAGCCTTGTAGAAAAGTAAAATGACATTCTGAGCAACCTTTTAGTTTTACCCGAGACCTGAAACAACACAGAAAATGACCAAAATGCCCTTTTCTCGAATCTGATGCAATTAAAGAAAACGCAGAATTTTATTCTAACGTAGTGTTTGGTATGATGTAATGCAAGTTGAAATAGAAACAGTTATTACGATTGAATGGAAATTTTTTGTTTGTTTACAATTATACAATGTAATGCTTCATTACAATGAATCACTCATTACATCAAAAACTATCTTTTTAATTACATAGGAACCCCCTCCTTTTTTTTCATTACATCCGTAATGTAATCAAAATTACATAAAAGTCCACCATTAACTAACCACATTAAATACACTTCTTATTAACTATGGACATTTTAGTCTTTTTTTCTTATCGATTGCATTACGTCTTATCATACCAACCAAACATTATTAATAAAGGTAAGAGGGGAGGGAACGGTGGCGTTTTTCGCCTGCGCCAAAGAACGGCGCCAGAAAATCAAATGGCGCACGATTCCGGACCTGGCGCCATTCTCCCTCGCGCCATCACTAACAGCCCACGCCATTGATTTTTAGTTTTTTTTTTTTTGCTGTTTCTTTGTGTTTGTGTTTGTGTTTGTGTTTGTGTTTGTGTTTGTGTGTGTGTTTTTGTGTTTGTGATTTGTATTTTGATGAAAAAGTTTTTTTTTGTTTGCAGAATCGAAAAACCAGGAGGAGCAGGAAGAAGCACGAGGAAGAAGGGTAATAAAAAAATTTTAATTTTTTTTTAATTATTTTTTATTTTATACCCTATTGTTATAAAAGTTGTCATTACTAGTCTATTATTTTATACCCTATTGTTATAAAACTTTAAACATGGTATGGGTAGAATTTAAAGTTATAAAACTTTAAAAAAATGATCTCAGTCCGACCCGATTCTCTCGTTTTTATGTAATGTTTAAATTTTATGTTATGTTTTAATTGAATAAAATTTAATTTAAGTTTATTTAAAAATTTTATTTAAAAAAAATAATAAAAAAATGCTATGGCACCAGAATTCTGGTGCCAAACCACTCCCACTGAATTCTGGTGCCATGACATTTCTGGTGCCAAACTCTATTTTGCTGACGTGGCACCACTTTTGGAGTTTGGCACCAAGAGTTTGGCACCACGACTCCCTGTGCTCTAAGGGCATATGATAGCATTAATTATTATTATTTTTAACATTATGATAGCATTAATTATTTTAAGATTTTTCAGTATAAGTTTTATACATATTTTATACTCCCTCAGTTTCAAAATTATTATCTCCCGACAAAAAACACACAGTTTAATAAAAGTGCATTTATTATTGTTTTCTCTCTTTTACTTTTTGACAAAATGACAGTTTTACCCTTAGTTAATTAATTAAACTCTTATTTAAATTTCAAACAAGAGTAATATAGTAAACTTGATCAAACTTCCTTATTTATTTTTAGTAGTGGACAATTAAATTGGGACATCCCAAAAAGAAAACATGGACAATAAAAATAAGACGGAGGGAGTACTTTAGCATGGTATCAGTTTGTATAAGTTTTATACATATTTTATACTTTAGCATGGTATCAGTTTACTTTTTTCTTCTCAAAATTATTATTCACAGACAAAAAATACACAGTTTAAAAAAATGCATTAATTATTACTTTAATTTTTACAAAAACATAAAAAAATACCTTGATAATTAATTAGTGTTTTCTTTTATTTTTTAAATACCAATTTGAACTAAGAGTAATAAATAAACTTAAACAAATTCAACTATTATTTTTAGAAGAAGACAAATTTTTTGACAAATAAAAACAGATAGACAATATTTTTAAGACAGAGGTAGTATTTTTCAATAGATGCTAATTTATTCTTAAAATTCTTCACCAAATACTGATTTAATATATTTTATTATTTAGTGAGTCAATTTTAACGATAATTGCTTCTATATGCCTTGAAAGCCCAAGTTAAAAAAAAAACCTTTTTATTATGCCAATGACTTAAACTAAGAGGTTTTCTAAAAAATGGTCTTCTAAACTCAACATGGTCCACAAAGTAATAGAAAGAATGTTTTCTATTTAAATCCGAACATTAGACCGTGTGACTCAATCTTTTCACAAGTGTCACGAAGGCAAGTAGATATTTTGTGCAACTGAAGCAATGTATTTTGTGTGTGATCGTTTTGTATTTTCTGAAAAAGACAAAAATTTCTCAAAAAAAGAATAGTTTTTCGAGAAATTATTATCTTTTTCAAAAAAGACAAAACGGTCAAAAAAACATCATGGTCGCACAAAAGAATTTTCATGAGTTTTGCTACATCTAACAAAGCTTTACAAAGAAATAAATCACAAATAATGATGGTGGTTATGTTTAATGTGGTGGTTCTTGCTACAATTTCTCTTTGTTCTTTTGTATTAGAATAGTTTTATCGAGAAATTATTATCTTTTTCAAAAAAGACAAAACGGTCAAAAAAACACCATGGTCGCATAAAATTTCACTTTAGTCACACAAAAAGCATCCATCTATATCAACCGGACACTTGTCACAACAGTAGTGGAGTCTAACGGTCTAGCTCGCACAAGACAAAAAATGAAAGACCTTTTTTTACTACTTTGTGGACCATGTAGTCAACATGGTTTATTTTTAAAATTGATTTTTTAATAATTGTATTATGTTTACATTCGGTTCCAATTAACCGATTGTATATTAGAGTGCAAATCTACATTACATATTAGGATATTTCAAACTTATGCTTAAGGGGCACAATTTAAAAAAATGCCTTATAACCTGTGTGTCATGCTTTGAAAGATGTCATTAAGTGATTTTTATATCAGGTCTCACAATCGCTGACTGGTCATTCTGAAGATGAAACGTAGCAGTAAGACTCTCTTTAACTTGTGCCTTAAAGCAAAAGTTAGAAAAATCCTACATATTATAGGTGTATTCAATTTCTTGACATTCTTGATAACTCAAAATTTATTTAAGGAAAGACATGATATAAGATAAGACACAAAAATATAAAAAGTAATTTGAGAATACATTCATGTAAAAGTTGACTTACAATACATGAAACTGAAACACGGTTTATTAATACTAGACGAGTACCCGTGCATAGAAACGGGATTTATGGGTTATGTAACGTTTTGTGTAACCAAAATATCACTTTAACTATCTACCGCTATAAAATCTCGTTGCTATGTACGAGTACTCATCTAGTCAAAACTAATGCGTGCAAATCACATCCCTTAACCTGGAGACCATTCTTATATTCTTTTGATTTACTCCATATACTACTAGTTTAAAATAGAATTCTTAAAGGGATCATTTTAGTGAAATTTTTTAAAAGGAAGTCGGGGTTTATCGAGAACAAATTAGTTGCAAAACTTTTTCACGCGGCATGTATGAAATTTATTTGGCATATTTGGAATTGGAGAAACAAAATTTTTCATGCGTCTTCGGACTTCGAGGAAAATGCCATTCGTAATGAGGATATTTTTCTTTTGATTGCAAAGATTATCTCTTTTATGTGCATATAATCGTTCTTCTAAGAAATTATTCTGATGAATTGGCTTTATCATAGCTTCCCTAGTTTTATGTGTTTCTTTTGAATACTCTATCTTAATGTCCGTTGTTAGCTTTTGTTTGACATTACTTATGTGACTTTATAAAATCTTTGCTTCTACAAGAAAAGTTCTAAATAAAACGTGTCATTAAAACTTATTTTACACGTGTGATTATGTGTAATTTTAATACTTATTTAAAGCTCGAGTACGTACAAAAGTATTTCTTATGACCGTAAATTTTTTATGTAGAGCTAAAATTTGAACTTCTCAAAAAAATTGCTTGAATCTCCCATCGTTATTCATTATGCATGTTATTTAGCTTATCATCAAGGGTGGTGTGGTGCTATTGTGGAATCGGACTCGCAAATGGCCATATCTTTGTCGTCTTCGGAAGTTGTCCCACCTTGGAGTCTAGGTGCTCTCATATAGGTGTATGTGCTTAGAATCATTGAAAAATATCACTTTTGTTCAAATTATTGTGTTCGAAACCTTTATAAAGAACAAAATCTTGATTCTAAATTTTTTAGCTTAAAAACTTTAAAGTTTCCGTTTTTCTTGTTCCTATAGGGTTAGTAACACTAGTTGTACAAGAATTTTTGCAAAACAACCATAAAAAAGGTGTCTTTTTTATGTTTTGAAAATTGTGGGTTTCGTATAGTTGGAACCAAACTATTATTTTTGTAGTTTCAACCGATCTACTGGTTTGTAGTCTCAACCGATCTACTAGTTTTTAGTTTTAATCAATCTACTGGTTTGTAGTTTCAACCGATCTACTGGCTTGTCGTTTTAACCGATCTACTAGTTTCTAGTTTCAACCGATCTAATGGTTTCTAGTTTCAACCGATCTACTAGTTTCTAGTTTCAACCGATCTACTGGCTTGTCGTTTCAACCGATCTACTAGTTTCTAGTTTCAACCGATCTACTGGTTTGTAGTTTCAACCAATCTACTAGTTTCTAGTTTCAATCGATCTACTAGTTTCTAGTTTCAACCGATCTACTGTCAATATAGTTGGAACCGATCTAGTCAATTTTTTAATTGAACCCGAACTTCTAAAATTTTCAAATTTACACGGTTTATTTCTTTGACTTGTAAAATCCCGTGAAACAATTTACTTATTTTCCTGGTTTTGTCAAGAATTGTAAAATCCCGTGTAGTTTTATGAATTAAAACACTAAAAAGACAACTTAATTAAACACAATTTCTTTCTATCACAGTACGATCAAACAAGTAATCTTTTAACATTTAAATTTCTCAATGACGACTCTTGCTGACAAAGCGATTCTTTCAGGTACTGACAATCGTTCACCTATGTTGGAAAAGGACATGTACGATTGTGGAAAAGCATATGGGCTTTACATGATGAATAAGACAACATAGACAAATGATCCTTGAATCCGTTGAAAACGGTCCACTCATCTGGGCCCCCCCCCCCCCCCCCCCCCCCCACCCCCCCAATACATTTGAGGAAATGTTATGACTAGTACAAGAAAAATATCTGAATTGGACTTCATGCAGGATGCAATTCCAGCAGATTGTGATGTCAAAGATATATTCCTCTAAGGATTACCACCAGAGGTCTATGCAGTTGTTATCAATCATCGGATCGCCAAGGAACTTTTGGGGAAATAATTCAACTTCTCGTGCAAGGAACTTCATTGATGAAACAAGAAAGATAGTGTAAACTAAATGATGAATTCGATAAGTTTGCTTATAAGAAGGGGGAAACACTACGTGATTTCTACTTGAGATTTTCACTGATACTCAATGACATGAACATCTACAATGTGAAACTGGAACAATTTCAAGTGAACACCAAGTTTTTGAATACTCTTCCTCCGGAGTGGAGCAAATTTATGACATATGTCAAACTGGTTCGGGACTTGCACACAACTAATATTGATTAGATTCTTGCTTACTTGGGACAACACGAGTTTCATGTAAATGAAGTTCATTTAATGCATGAACGCAATTCAGATCCGCTTGCTTTGATTGCAACCCATCAGATGACCCAGTCTCCTTATCAAACTCATCAGAACTCATACCAAAACTCTCAATTTCAACCACCAGTTTCACTATATTAGTCTCCACAGTATAGATCACCTTACCAGTCTCAACAATCCTCAAATAATCAATCATCAACACCTCTTTCAATCATTTATCCCTTAAAGTATTATAATATCTGTTCACTCCACAACGTTTATGTCTCCACCTATCATCTCATCCCTCAATTGGAATATGCTCCCACAGTTAACCAACAACAACAACAACCTGAATTTCCCCAACTAGACTCAGGTCTAACTGTTCCAGTGTTCAAGCAAGGTGACGATCCCATTGATGCCATCAACCATATGATGTCATTCCTATCAGCTGTCGTCATATCTCGCTATCCTACTACTAACAACCAGCTGAGAAATTCATCAAAACCCTAGGCAACAAGCTACCATTAATGATGAAAGAGTAACTTTACAACTAGTACAGAGGATGAACAAAATCTTTTGCTAGGGTAACAACTAAGTACCTACCCTCAGGATGCAGTGGAAGCATTCTGGGAACACAGAGGACTGTTATTTGTTACAACTACAAAGGGAAATGGCACATGTCCAAACAGTGCACTAAACCTAAAATAAAACGAGATGATTCATAGTTTAAGGATAAAGTGTTGCTGGTACAAGCTCAAGCAAATGGTCAAATTCTACATGAGGAGGAACTAACATTTTTGGCAGATCCAGGAATTACATAAGGTCAAGCTACACAGACTATCATTACTCACAATGTTGCTTATCAAGCTGATGATTTGGATGCATATGACTCTGATTGTGATGAACTCAATACTGCCAAAGTTGCTCTCATGGTGAATTTATCTCATTATGGTTCAGATGCTCTCGCTAAGATATACAATCCTGATAATGTGGATAACAATATGCTTAATCAAGGTGTGCAGGTGATGCCGTCTTTTGAACAGTCGAATGTTGTAAACCATTCAGAGACTAAAATAACCAGTGATAGCAATACCATTCCTTATTCTTAGTATGTGACTGAATCGCAACAGGAGATGTTCAGAAATCTAAACTCATCTGTATACAAGATGCAATGATATTATTTGTGATTGAACAATGAAAACAGTTAAACAATTGTACCAAGATAATTCTAGACAATATAAAAGTGTACAATGATACTTTTAAATGTGAGCTTAAAGATATAAAGAACAAGTTATTAGGTTTTGAAAGAAGGACAAAATGTTTATTTAAAAAAGTAAAGATAACTTTTTAGATTCATGTGAACAGTCTGTCGAGATTGATCGTCTTAAACAAACTCTTTCTGAATATTTAAAAGAAAAGGAATCTTTAATGCAAACAGTTACTCTTCTTAAAAATAATTTTAAGAAAGAAGAATCTAGAAACATTGATAGAGAAATTGATTTAGAAAAGAAGACCAAACAACTAGATAATATTGTTTGTAAAAGAGATCAATCAGCACAAACTGTTCATATGTTGACGAAACCATATTTTTTCTATGATCATACAAACAAGCTTTAGGTTTTCAAAATCCTTTCTATCTGAAGAAAGCTTAACAGTTAGAACCAAAGCTTTATGATGATAATGTCATTAAGAATACTAGTGCTATTGTGTTACCCTGACTCCGAGAGACCCTATGCTTGCTGAAAAGAGTCCTTCAAAAATGCTTTTAAAACAACAAGATCTAATGGTTTTAGAAAAGAAAGTTAATACCATACCAGTTGATTATGTTGTTCTCAACCAACTTTCTTAAGATGTTGAAAAATGATTTGTTCCACAAACTGAATTATCTGTTGAAAAGCTTTTGGTTCTCAGGGAAATTCTATGGAATTCTTCAGATCATAGTCCATCTTGTATGACCCACAAAGTTGAGGTTCCTGAAAGAACTTCCTAAAGTCAACATGGTAAATAAGAGTTTGAAGAAACTTAAACACCATCTTGCTGGTTTTGACGTGGTTATCAAAGAAAGAACCACGGCCACAACCATCACTGAGGGCTCGTGGGGGTTTAAACATATAAAAGCTTGTTTTAGGGATGAAATAATTCCATTTGTAAAAGTTTTGAAGGACTTTTCAAATACATTCAATAAATATTAATTGAGGCACTTTACGAAAGTCCAAAATGTTTTCATTCAAATGGAACCAGCTGTGAAACAACATCGCTTAGAGTAAAAAACGTTTGAAGTTAAATTGAATCAAGTTTTAAATGAAAACGAACGACTCTTAGAACAAGTCATCAACAAAGATATAGTGAACATAATTATGTATTCGACTGTGGATAATGCCTCTATGAATGTGC
The DNA here is from genome assembly GCA_026074375.1 of Tanacetum coccineum. Classification (NCBI taxonomy): domain Eukaryota; kingdom Viridiplantae; phylum Streptophyta; class Magnoliopsida; order Asterales; family Asteraceae; genus Tanacetum; species Tanacetum coccineum. Next base: position 3,582 of record BQNB010118231.1, on the reverse strand, counting down.
ATGAATGTGAAAAGTGTCTCAAACTTGAGACTGAGCTTCTCAACAAAAAGGATTTCATTAAAAAACAGACTTATGACTAAATGTTCAGAAGTTTTACCACTCTTGAAAAACATTGCATCTCTTTAGAAGTTGATATTCAACTTAATCAGGAAATTTTTTAAAGAGACAATTCTGTTTCAAATGAAAGTGCTCCAAATTTTGATCAATATTTTGAATTAAATAAATTGAAAGCTTGTGTCCCATGAGAAAGGACAACGTCATACAAGAAGTTAAAGAGAGGAATTAAATCTTTAGTGAAATATGAATGAGGATTTAGTCAAGAAGGACAATTGATGAGATTGAAACATTAAATATTGATTGGTCATAGGGTGTCAAAACAACATTATTGAAGAAAAATAAACATTGAAACGGACCTTTAAGAACTTTATGGACTACGATTAAAACCAACACGTATTCGATCAAAAGAACACTGTGATGCTTTAGTTAGTCAAGTCAATCAAAAGTCTGTAGAAATCTCCGATTTAAATATAAGTCTCCAAGAAAAAGATTTGGTTATTACAGCTCTCAAGGATGAATTAAGAAAACTTAAAGGAAATGATTTAGCTGATAATGTTGTTACCAAACACACTATTGCTCCAGAAATGCTTACGATTAATGTGGAACCTATAGCCCCTAGATTATTGAATAATAGGACAGCTCACTCTGAATATCTTAGGCACACTCAGGAACAAGCTGCGATTCTTAGAGAAATAGTAGAACAAGGAAAATCACAAAATCCTCTAGATAATTCCTTTGACTATGCCAGTAAGTATACTAAACGAATTTAGGAGTTGCTTATAATAATCAGACAAACCTGCCCTAGCATCAACAATTCAAGTGATAAATTAGTGGCTGTGACCCTAAAGAACAAGGACAAAAGAGTTAGATTCTTGAGCCGTCACATCTCTCAGGAACACAATCACAAAATAGCTTCTTCTCAAAACCTAATTTATAAAAAAAGCCTTTGTGTCTTCCACAGGAGTAAAACCGTCTACTAGTGCTAGCGGATCACAGCCTTCAAGCAATACAAAGAAAGATAAGACTCAGCAAATACCAAGTAGTACTCAGAATAATAAAGTAGAAGCCCACCCTAGGATAATTAAATCTAGTTTGAAAAATAAGAATTGTTTTGTTGAACCAAAAGGAAATGCAAATATGCAGCATTCCAGGCTTAATGCAAATTCTGATCTTTTATGTGTTAAGTGTAATGGTTGCATGCTTTTTGATAATCATGATTGTGTGTTATTGATTTTATCAATATGTGAATGCTCGTACTAGGCATACTTAGAGAGATGACTGTACAAGCAATCATAGTCACTACACCCGATAGGCGCTATATAGTACTTGTTATCAGACCAGACAGTCCCCCCGAAAAGCGAGACCCTAGACCCCCCCCCCTCCCTCCCGCCCCCCGCCCCCCCCCCTCATACACTTGGAGAATCTATTGTGTCAGACCTAATATTCCTATAATGTATGCCTGTGTGTGACGTGCCCTTTAATCTAGGAGTAATCTCACATGTGTGAAGCCGTGTTACTCTGAAGCTAATCTTTGAAGGATAAAGCAGATCTAAGTCGCTGTGCTAGATCAACCATCCTGTTGCTCAATGACCTCCTACAAGAATCGATGTAGTCTAGAGTGATGTATGTGTTACTCGAAGCGGAACGTTGAGCCTGATACCTTCTACACCAATCAAGGTTCGATAGATTCGATCCATCACGAAGCTATAAGCTCATCTCTTAAACGGATGCCTGAAGATAGTCGCAATCTCAAGTCGTTCCAGAGAAGTAACACCTTCACTCTGCAATTGTAACATCCCGCTCCGCAGCGTGCACCACACCTCTACTAGTTAGCGTCGAATATGCATATAACCCCACCCCTCCCATTTACCCCCAATGTCACTTAATGGACTAAAGCTCAGAATTGCTATCTACTAGGAATTATATTTGTTCTCATCCAAGGATTTGAATTGTTTAGAGGCTCTGGCCGGCTTCATGTACCGCAGCCTCGCCAATGCACGATGTGGAATGATGAGCCGCTGCAATCTGTAGTTCTCACAATTTTCGTCAAAAATCTGTATCTGCTAACAAAAAGGAACCTAGTCAATCTCGGGGATCCAAAGTTTCTAATGTTCCATATTCTTCTCTTATTGAATGCATGTCGTCCAAATTGTTCTCTAGTATTTGGACTTTGGTTGCTCCTAGCATATGATCGGAGATCGCTCTCATGTTACCAATTTCGTCAATAAGTTTTTGAGTACAATTAAATTCAGAAATGATCACGTGGCAAAGATATTGGGTTATGGTGATTATCAGATTGGGAATGTTACGATATCAAGGGTTTACTACGTAAAAGGACTTGGACACAACTTATTCTCCGTTAGGAAATTTTGTGATTCGAACCTTGAAGTTGCTTTTCGTCAACACACCTACTTCATTCGTAATATAGAAGTTGTTGATCTATTGACTGGATCTCAAGGCAATAATCAGTATACTCTATCTCTTGGAGATATGATGACGTCCTCTCCTATATGTCTCTTGTCAAAAGCCTCAAAGGCTAAGTCCTAGCTATAGCACCGATGTCTATCTCATCTAAACTTTGGTGCAATCAACCATTTAGCTAGACACGGTCTTGTTCGAGGTCTCCCTAAGCTAAAATTTGAAAAGGACCATCTGTGTTCTGCTTGTGCAATAGGGAAAAGAAAGAAGAAATCCCACAAACCTAATTTTGAAGACGCTAACTAAGAAAAACTCTATATTTTGCATATGGATCTTTGTGTACCAATACGTGTCGCAAGTGTTCAAGGAAAGAAGTACATCCTTGTCATTGTTGATGATTACTCTCGATTTACATGGGTTAAGTGCTTAAGGTCAAAAGATGAAGCTCTAGATTTCATAATCAAGTTTCTCAAGATGATCCAAGTATGGCTTAAAGTGAGTGTCTAAAGAATCAGAACAGATAATGGAACTAAATTTGTTAATCAAACTTTGCGTAAATATTATGAGAAGGTTGGCATTTCTCATAAAACATTTGTTGCTCGCTCTCCACAACAAAATGGTTTTGTTGAAAGACGTAATCGTATGCTAATTGAAGCTGCCCGCACAATGTTGATTTATGCAAAAGCTTCGTTATTCTTATGGGCAGAAGCAATTGCTACCGCATGTTACACCCAAAATCGTTCCATCATATCTCTTCGTCACGGCAAAACACCATATGAGCTTTTACATGACAAACCTCCCAACTTATCATTTTTCCATGTATTTGGTGCACTCTGATATCTGACAAATGATAGTGAAAACTTGGGTAAATTACAACCGAAAGCTAATATTGGTATTTTCATTGGCTATGCACCCACAAAGAAAGCATTTTGAAGTTACAACCGATGTACCAGATGAATCATTAAGACAATTCATGTAGATTTTGATGAGCTGACTGCGATGGCTTCTGAACACAGTAGTTCAGGACCCGCACTTCATGAAATGAATCCTGCAACAATCAGTTCAGGCTTCGTGCCAAACCCTCCTCCTTCAACACCGTTAGTACCA
>BQNB010118230.1:5064-21032 GCA_026074375.1 Tanacetum coccineum | reverse complement strand
AATAAAAATCATGAGCCCACTTATTTATTTTCACTCACAATAAACTTAACATGATCAATCATGTTTGACCATAACTTTAGAGGATACTTTTCCATTAATCTATTGCTTATTAATTTATCTACTAATCTAGGGTTTTTGTTTTGGTCATTAAGTTATGGATTTGTGTTATTTTGCTTTAGTTTATGTGGTATGGCTTATTTGTCGTGATAACTTTTGCTACAAACTCGAGTTAATTTGATTGATCATTGATAATAGCGATGGTTAGCTTGGCGGCGAAGGAGGAGAGGTATGATTTTTAATGTGTATTTTCTTGATTATTGAATGAACTAAGTAATCTTTAATATCAAGCAAGAACTAGAGAGAGAAAGTAGAAGGAAGAAAGTATTTATAGTGAGAGAAAGTAAAGGAAAAGAAATGCATTAAGTGTGTGAAAATGCAACCAACCAACATCATCTCCAAGGCATGAAGAAGGTATTTATACCACCTAGTGGCCGGCCATGGATTGCTTATGGGCTTTCCATGGGCCTTTTGGCCCACTTAGTTTATTAAACATTACATTTTCTAACTACGGGCCTTGACTAACTATTATTGGAAGTGACTGATACTTTTCGTGTTTTTAACAATCTCCACCTAAGGGAGGTCACTCCAATTTATAAAAATTTAAACTTAGCATACCATGCTTCAACTTTAGTCTTGAGCTCGTAGTCTTTAACTTCAATCATTAACTTGTGATTTAATGTAGTGATCATTGTCTTTAGGCTTGAGCTTGTTCTTTTATCTTGTCTTGAATGTGAAATTGTGATCTTGAACACCTTGAGATCATCAACCAAGCATAATCTCGTTTCGCCATCTTATAAACTTTGCCATCTTGTGAACTTGCGACATTTGGACCGACATGCTCATACATTTCTTTATCTTGAAAAGCTTTAATAATGCATCTTTCTTGAGGTTCTTTAACTATAACACTTCGTCACTTCGAGAAAGACGTTTGGTATCAGAGTGACGAAAACTTCTTTGAAATTCTTTGACTTTAATACTTCGTCACTTCAAGAAAGACGTATGGTATTAGAGTAGCGGAAGTCTTGAAACATGTACTTGAGCTTTCATGATGTCTTTATGTTTGTCGGTCGGGTATGAGCATGTGGCTATGAATCTTGTGAGTCAGCTGGAATCAGGTACCTTCACATCCGTCTTTAAGTATCCTGCATTAAAACAGTTAGCAATAAAGCGGGGGGGGGGGGGACGAATATGGCTTTGTCATTCGCCCGTGTTTGGTTGGAGTAACCTTCGAATCCGTGAGGATCGACCTGTGATCAGGTAGATTTAATTTAAGAACAATCTCCTTGACAGGATTTCCAGCTGAAGTATAGAATCGTTCTAACACATTTGTATTGGATTCATCAAACTCAGCATGTTCTCATTACCGGAACGTCTCAAAGCAGACAGCACGATATGAGTAAACCAGTTAGTTACTATCTCACCGATTAAAATAGAAAAATTGATTTGAAAATCAATCGACGTGTCACTTGCTAAAGTGGTTTTGTGACATATCAAGAGTGTTATTCATTTTAGAAATTCATCATCAATTGTTAATTCATAACCTGGAACAAATTTGATTCTTATAGAATTGCACCATCGTTTTTTTCCAGTTGTCACAAGTTTGATTCGTATAGAATCGCACAAGTCACCTACCATGAGCTTGTTTAATGTTGGCTCAAGCAGGATTTCCATCTTCATTGGGAGTTTATTCACCTCGGTGTTCTGGCAAATCAACAAGGATAATGCGTAGGACTCTTAATATATATCTTGTTATTCACATTGTGTGACTTAGCAAGCATAATTTTGACAAGTGTCCTAATGATATTTATGGATGATCTCTTTTGGCCCTAGACTCAATAGTGCACTTTGGTTTTAGTGATCGGAGGCTGGAGCAGACTGCCACCTTTTCAATATCAACTAACTCGGAGTGAGAAAGTCGATAGAAATGCGTGTAATCTCCGTGAGAAATGAAACAATAGTCTGTGGAGAGACCTTGAGTGGCTAGGGAGGGTTGTGCTTAGCGTCACTGGGTCCTTGATTGTCTTCAATGTCAGACAACATCTTAGTGTTTCTGACAATTTATGTATTAACTCGGTTTCTGCCTAAGTGTATGGAGGGCTTCTTTCTTTTCACCCTTTATCCTTACATTACTTTTTCATTCTTCAACCCCTTCAATGCTTATCGAGACTTCATAACTAACACCTTGTTGGGTTTGTTCCAGTGTTAGCTCCATCTCAGTCGGCATTATTCCTGATTCTCACTTTTTCTCTTTTGTATCATACCTAAGGACTTCTACACTAACTAGTGGATATCCTTGGGTAGATCCCTTCAGTTCTGGTTGGATCATGAGATTTGAATACCTATGCTTAACCGCCTTATAACTCCATAAATTTAAGTACATGGTCGGTCTTTTAGGTATTTCATCACAATCCTTCCAAAAACATTGAAAAGTTCAATCAAAATGTTTGATATAAATATCAAAAGATTTACACTTTGAGAGTTTTTCATCATCACTAAAGGCTCCCCCTTAACATGTGTATCGTAATCGTAGTACATGCTAAGTGTAGAGTGCATTGAGTCCATTTTATATGATCACATTTCAATACAAATTAGATTCAGTTTAATCACATTTTCTCCCCTTATTCAAAATGTTAATCATTTGATATTTTGGATATCAATTGATTAAACGTTCAGAGACAAAATGTTACATAATATCAATTAGGAACATTTTAATGCTCCCCTTAAATTTTTGAGGGCATATAAGACAGTGCTGAGTACAATAATTTGAATTTTTTTAAATTTACTAAGAAATTCTTAAAAATGTTGTACTCGAGCACTTCTTATTATCACCATTAAGTCTATACCACATATATACAAATTCACAAGTTTTTATTATTTACGAGGTTTAACCTGTTATGATGAGGACATCATATGATAAATCATATGGTCCTTTGCAACAGCCGAAAGTCTCCCTCGTACGGTCTCCCACCAACAAATTTTTCCAGACTCCGCATGATCCTCCTGTTTTTGAGCATTTTATCAATCGCCTAAATCATAGCTCATGCTCTGTCCTTGTCTACCTTTTTCCAGTACGTCTGTGGCAGATAATTCATCCTGATTATCTTCAGAATATCATCAAGAGCAGTCCAAACATCGTTGAGTGTACCATCACTGAATATGTAGAGTTTATTGATTCGCATCAATTTGTTCTTCTTGTCTTTATTCTGATATATAAATCCTCTAGGATTTGGGTATGCTGAGTATGTTGGCAATCTTTTGAGATCTGATATGTACGTGTCCGGCCTTGTGAGATTGAGCTTCTTTTGGTAACTTTGGACACCTAACTGAAGATCTTCCACACGCCTTTGGATGACAATGCTTCTTGTAAATATCCGTAATGTAACATTCAGAGCTAGGCGTTCTTCAATAGTGAGGTTTGTTAGCTTGCCTTGAACTAGAAGTAGCAACATGTATTCGATGTCTTGTAAGCGAAGCCTCTTGTAATCGCCTTCTTTGAATGTATACAGCTTGTCATCATTTCTACGAACTATGATCCAATCCAAATGCTTGTAATTTTGCCATTCGACAATCTGAAGCTTTGTAACGGCAATGATTATGTGCCTGGAGTAGACATCACGAGCCGATTCTCTGTTGACAGCAAATCCATAGAATTGTTGACACTTTTGACCCCAGTGAGAGATTCCCCATAGTGCATGTTTGTCGTAGATAACCGGCACAGGACTCCATATGGTGTTCGGAACCAAGTCTTCAATCCATTTGACGTGGCCATAATCTACAGCTTTGGTCTTCGTTATTGAAGTTACATAAGTTCGGCTTGAGTTTCCACCCCATAGATATGCAAGGTCGTTGTTGATGAAGTGATCAAAAGGTATGACACGACGACCTTGTGAATTGGGTATCAAAGGTAAGGGCTTGCGCATATCATGTGGATATTGTTGGCCTTTAGGGTTGTTCCAGTCAAGCTTATCAGTAGTTGCTTTGCAGACTTCTTCAAGGAAATATTCAAGTTCCACTAGACTCTTGCACGATCCTTTCATCAGCTCGGATGTAGGACCGGCTAATAATTCTAGAGTCAGAGTGTCAACTTTAAGCCGATTCATTACGAATGCTGAGAAGTCTAGAGGAGTATCCATCAGCTCATTAAACGAGTCACGAGTATGTTCTTTCTGAGCCAGATTGCTGATCCAACATTGAATTGGTCCATGAGCAGTAGGCAAAGTCTTGTTCTAATCATGATCGGGAGTTGGAGGTTTTGTTGGTTTCTAAAACCAATCATGATGCTGAGTGGTCTCATCAACAGGTTGATTTTCAGTAAATCCTATATCGAACTCCTGATATGTGTGTTCTTCCAAGTCTTTATCAGCGTGTATTGGTTCCTCTGCTTGAGCAGACTTGCCAGTAGACGAATTATGAGATTTGGACCCTTCTTTAGACTTGCCAGATGACTTGGAAGTCTTCTCCTTTGGTTCACTTGTTAATTCAGGTTCTTTTCCAGCTCTTATTCTCTTGGACCCCCGGTTTGATCCAGCAAAGGGTTCTTCGTCTTCATCTTGATCATCTCGATATCTTTTAATCGTGACAGTGTCTCCATATGTGTCAAGTATGAGTTTGTCACTTTCATAAGCGTCAACCAATGCTTTGTAGAGAGTCTTATGTTGATCGGATCGGTGGATGGATTTGTTACTCTCTATTTTATCTATGAGAATTTTCTTCAGTTCCAGTTCAGAAAGGTTAGCTGCTATAGCATGGGATGTCTTAGCTTTATTGGATGAATGAGTCAGAACTTCAACTTCAAGTTGATCATTTACTAACTTCTTAATTTTTGGCAAAATTTTGGAGACTTGGTCTTTAACTTATACTTTTACTTGCTCCTTGATGATTTTCTTGATGTTGTCATCAAGTTTATTGTTGAAGTCTGCATTTTCAGCTTGAGCTTCATCTCTGAGTCTGTCTGGCTGTAATTGAATAGCTGTTTTGACGGCTTCATTCATCTTGTTGGCAAGGTACGTATCAACAATGCTAGGAATTGAAGAAACTGCAGCAGCAAATTGGTTTGTTTGTTTGAATTCAGAGAAGTCGGCTTCTAAAGCCTTAACTCTATCTTCAAACTTAAACAATGAACCAAAGTTTGGAAGATCTTGTAGGGAGGTACTTGGAACTATTGTTGGTGTGGGAACTGGTGTTTGTTGTAAAGGTTGAATGAGAGGAATGGGTGGAGGAGGAGGTGTTGTAGCAGATGAAGGAGGCATTTCAGCATTAGAAGTGACGGGAACATCTACAAGAGTAGTTGACTCAGTGTTCAGATTAAGAATGGAGTCAATACCCGTATCTGGATTAGGGTTGAACATGTTGGAAATGAAGCCTGATATAACAGAAGAACTCTGCTATTGAACTTCAGGAGTGGCAGCTATAATTATCACATAAGTATCTTCTGTAACATGATTACCTTGAACATTAGTCTGTGGAGCATCAGTCATTTTAGTATCTCTTCCCTCCAGATTGACGTTCACGTCCCTGTACAGTTCATTCACTTCTTCCTCTTCATTTGTCTCTTCTTCATCCATCTATTCTCCCTCAACATTCGCACCTTGAGTTACTTCATCACTTTCTTCATCATCAATGGATTCATAATGAGAAGGTGTTTGAACCCTCAGATCTGAACCCTCTTCTTGTTTAACTTCTTCATCTTGTGTTTCTTCTTGATCATGAGTGGAGAACTTAGGGTGAACAAAGTCATCACCATCATTGTCTGATTCAGTCTGCTCATTAACATCATCTTGACCTTCATCATCTTGACCATTATATTCTTGATCATCATCATCTTGATCATGAGTATCTTCATCATCGTCTTTACTTATGCTTACTTTCTCATCATCGTCCTCATCACTGGACTTCTAAGAAATTTGTTCATCTTCAGATCCATCTATAGGTACATCAGGAACCCTTGGTGAAACACCAGTTCCTTCATCTGCACCTGAACCGCTGGTGTGAGAACTATGAAGCTGTGTCTTACGTCTTTCGATGGAAATTTTCATCTGTTCAGCTTTAGACCGTGCTATTTCTGATAGAGTCTCCAGTCCTAGAAACAGGTTGCTTCTTTTTTCCTGATTTAGCTACTTTAGCTGTAGCTTTGAGTCTTTTACCAGGAGAAGCTTTAGGAGCTTGTTCAATCTACTCCCTGGTGGATCATTGTACATACTTTGGTTTTAGAGCCACCTTTCTAGTATCAAGATCATAGTAAGTCTTGTACGCCCCCGACTCCTTCATTGTTTGATTGGTTAGAGTATCAGGAAGTATGGCATCGTACTTTTGAACAACTTCATGCTGAGGGATGAATCTCATTATAGTGAGAATAGGGTCATTAGTAGTCATGTGCCAATCCACCTTGTTTCGTCTTGGAATTGATTGATCTTTCGACATGAAGTGGTTGATAATAACTTTGGTGAATCTTGGATAGTACATGTCTTTGTTCTTCTTTGACACCTTGTTCTCGACTTGATAAACTAAGTCTTCCCATAGAAGGTAGACATAGTCAACATACTTTTGGTGATACATACCCCAAAGGATTTGAGCTCGAGAAAGATGAAGTAGATCGAGTCCAGTTACTTTACCACTGAGACATTTTTTGATGATGGTTCTAAATGTTCTCCAAGATTTTGGTATGCGTTTAATTACACATACCTTTCACCAATAAAATCGGACTTAAATGACCAAAAACATACCAAAAATACATTATATTTGTATGATTTCACTTATATTGTGCAGGAAACGGATATCCGACAAAAGGACGAAAAATGAAGCCAAAAACGACAAAACCGGGCACGGAGTGGAAAAGCGTGGAAAAGCCAAAGTCAAATCGAATCCAAAGAAAAAGTCAAAGTCAACCCGGAAAAGTCAACGATCAAAACCGGAGCCGACACCGAAGAATACTTAATGGGCCCACCCGAACCCATCTAATGGGCCGGGTAAACCCATTAGTATAATATTGAAGACCAAAAGTTTAAACAAAGGCCCAACTCTCTTTTAAGATAAGCCGGCCCAAAATATATAACTTAGGCCCAAACTATAACCCCCTAACAACATTAGCCCTTAACCCCCAACCCGTTAGTCCTTATGGACTTGTGGTGCAAAACCATCAAACAACCTCAGGGGCTGTTTTGCCATCTCTTCAAAAATTTAATCACCACAAGGACTAATATTGCAGACATAAAAATCAAGATAAGGGGCTCATTTTGCCAAATCCCTAAACTCACCCCTGACAACACGCACACACCTGTTATAACCATATTTCCCGCCCAAACCAACCTCCACTGTTTACGCTTCCCTGTCCCCCCTCCTCGACCACTGTTCACCCCCAACTAAAAACTCATTAAAACTCACCCCACCTCACAAAGGGACAAATGAAACCATGGCAACCCTCTCTCACCCCATTGGATATGAAAAAGAAGGGCTATGATCATTCACCTTGGGCTCAAAGGCAATTTGATGGCTAGGATGAACTTGGGGCTTACTCTCACATAACAAACACACCCTAGCTTTTGTCTCAGTAAAGAAACACAACTAGAAGAAGACAAAGATTGAAGAGAGGGTAAGCACTTAGTCGTTTTTATATAAATAAGGTGTCTTATAAGCCATTTGGCTATCTAGTTTTTTTAATAACTTAGTTTTCACCTAGTTAGTTTAATCCAGCAATTTTGGTTTTTAATTTTCCTTGTAATGTTTTCAAGTTAATGAAATTTAAATTTTCTTAAAATCCGTTTTAAGTTCTTATTCTCTTCAAGTGTTCACTTATGTTTCATAAGCTAATATAAGCTCTCATTTAAGCTACTTTGTAACATGTTTAACAAAAAAATGACTCAATAGATAAACTGTTAAGAAAAATCAAAAAAATTCTCCCTCAAATTACCTCAGAAAAAATTGGATGATAAGCCAAAAAGGGATGGGCTTATGGACTCTCACTAGCTTGTTTTATACAAGCTAGAGCTTGTAGACTCTTTATTTAACCCTGTTTAGAGCAAGGGTTTGGTAAGTGCACTTTTTAAATTTTTGTTACTGTAGCATAGCTTATTTATGCTTATTATTGCTTCTAGTTGCTTATTTGTATTTATCTCATGCTTATTTATGCTTGCTTTTTGGATGTCATGCTTTTTGTTTGAGTTGTTGTTGAAAACTGCCAAAGTTGCTTGAAAACTGCTTATTTCATACTGCTTATTATAGTGCTTATTCTTGTGTGTTTCTAGCTTATTCTTGCTCAATATTTGTTTTTTACTTATCTGTTTTCAAATCTCTTAACTCAAATTCTTTTTATTCAGTTTAAAACTTAGCTTTCAAAAATTAAAGGGGTGTTTGGGTTAAGGGTACAAAACGGGTCATATTGGTTTAAAAATACTTTGGGTCACTTGGCTTTCTTTTGCAAGCTGTTTTTAAGTATGTTTAATCTGTTTTTAGAGTTGTTTAAGTCTAAAAGTTTGTTTTTGAGTTTTTATAAGTGGTCTTTGAAAACTGTGAGTCTAAAAACAGTTTTATGAGCTTATTTAATTAAGCTATTAAAACCAGTTTTAGAGTATTGTTTTTTGTGTGTTTTGAGTGTCAAAATTGAGTGGTATAAGTTTCCCTTTGGTTAGCTTTGTTTTGACTCAAAACTGTCAACTCTTCATGAGTCATTTTTTTAGTCAAAAGTTCAAATTTTCATATCCAAATACCAGATAGTAAAGGTTGTTTGTAGCTTATGAAAATGTGTGCACAAGCTCATTAGGAGCTTAACTCCATCTGTTTTTAGCTAACTTTTAATTTTAAGCTTATTTGGTGGCTTATTTATAAGCCTACTTTTTGTCCCTTTAAAACTGTCAACAAGGTGGCTTGGTGCAAAAGCCCAAGTTGACACCCCGTTTTCTTGCTTATTTGTAGTAAAACCTTAGTTTTTTTTGTGGGTTCCTTGGGCTTGAATGTGGTGCCCAATCTGTAATTGCAGTTACCAATCCTCAGACGTTGTTCACGTGGAACAAGAGCATCGTCAAGGGCTTGTTGATGTTCTTTTGTGATACTCATGATTCTGTTAAGAAATAATCAATACAGTTTATATATAAACAAGTTTATATAAGACACTATAGAGACCTTTTTAGGATATGACACTTAAGGCATGCAACACAGTTAGAGAGCTAATCATGGAAAGAGTGAACTTAATTTGGCTTAGTTAATTTAATCCAATTTTAACTTGATTAAATTCCAAAGATAACCAATGTTAAATTTGCTACCTAACACAAGTTTTAAGACACATTCTGATTAGAATCTAAGTGTTTCTGATAATTAGCCTTTTGTTTCCTTTAAGTATGATTGAATCTGGTTGATTAAGTGTACACTGCGAATTTGGTCACTATTAAAACTGCGAATTCGGTCATAATTGAAAAACTGCGAATTCGGTCACTAAGGCTCACTGCGAATTCAGACACTTCATTAAACTGCGAATTCGGTTACTTAAGGCAAACTGCGAATTCGGTCACTACATTAAACTGCGAATTCGGTTACTAAGGTAAACCGCGAATTCGGTCACTAAGGTAAACTGCGAATTCAGTCTCTTAAGGCAAACTGCGTATTCGGTTTGAACTAACACCCGCGAATTCGATTTGAAATAACACCTGCGAATTCGGTTTGAACTAACACCTGCGAATTCGGATAACACTAACCATTGCTAATTAGGTCGATACTATCTGCTGCCAATTCGGTCAAAACTAAAGATTGCGAATTCAGTTTGAACTAAGGATTGCCAATTTGGTTCACAAATACACATGTTTTTATAACCATGTTTTAATCTTCAAGATTCAAATATTTAGCAACATAACATTCTTGTTATTATTTTTCAGAATCAAAATACCACAAAAACATCAATACTTGACACCAACGAGTGATTAGCACTTGAAATATCTATTCACGCCCAAGCACACACATAATATATGAATTTTAGAGCATACACACATTCAAGAAGACATTTAACATTCATCTTACACAAAACTCACAAACTTTTTCAGCTTAAAACTTAAAAACGCATAATGCGACACACAATATCCATCAAATCAAACGCATATGATATATTTATTAAAAACTGCTATGAACGAGTCATTAGCATCCACAGAGGAACAAAACCCCTTAATTAATTTATGTTTTTACTCAGTTTTAATTTTTGAAGAACCCTAATTGAATATTTGGGGTTTTCTTGATAAAGACATTATAAAAACGTGATTCGACTATGTAGGGAACAAAGTTCTTGTTATACCTTAAGCTCGAATTTGACTTGAAATGGAGTTAGAGGGAATGACGATCGAGTGAGGGTTTGAGAGAGGAAAAATGATAAGTGTTATGTTTGTGTGTATTTGTGTGACGGAAAGGGGTGGAAGGGTTATAAGACTTTTAAAGTTTTTGACACTTCTGCCCCCTAGTGTTTGGTATCCTTAACACTTTTCATTTAACAGTTTATTTAGGCAATTTAGATTAACACATTGGCATAAATAGTCCCTAAAGTTTTAACTAGCACACCTAACAACTTAAATTAGCACATATTCTCTCTAAAGGCATAAACAAATAACATTTAAGACACACATAAGCTAAACTTAATTAACTTTCCATAAAAATGATATTCCATTATTTAAAAAAAAAACGTTTATTCCTTTTATCAAATGACTTTCTAAAGAAGATATTTTACATTTTCTCCCCCTCAAACAATGACTCGTTTTCTATTTAAAGAGCTGTAGTCGTTGTTTGAGAAGTCAAATGTCTTTGAAAAGCATTTTCTGATGACTTAATGTTTATTTTTGAAAATCAAACACACCCCCCCAATGAAAAGATTTCTTTATTTTTAAACACATAAGCGCATGACACGTTCTCGCATGTAATATTGAAAAAGCATGGGTTGTGTTCCAAGTAAAATCAAGCCTTTGCATGGTCATAAGGAGACATAGCCAGGATGTAAATTTCGTTATAAGGTCTTGTTTTTTTTTGAACTATTTACCTTAAGATGTTGACGGGTTGTTATCTGAATCTATAGAAAGCCATTTGGCATGTTTTGAAAACATTTGTACTTCTGCTCGAACTACATTTACTACCTCGGATCATTATTGATTGGACATTCTATAGACAGTAAATGTTATCAATTTCAAAAAACATGGCCATATTCTTCTTTTTATATTTTTTTGCATTTTTAATTTTTTTTTCTGGGTTTTAAAGGATTTTTTATTTTGGATTTGTTCTTATAAAGTTTGTGAAAATGAAACTCTTTTTGGTTTTTATGGTTTTTAATATATATACATATTATACAGGATATTTGAATATGTACCTCCACTATTCTTCAGCTTCATATGCCAACAGTTCCAGTGTCTCAGACGTAAAACTTCACATTCCTAGCTTGTTGATAAGAAATTCAATTCTTTCTTTGCATAGGGCTTTAGTGAAGATGTGATTGATGTTACTTCCGTGTTGACATAGAGTAAAGCTCCTCTACTACATTCTCACTTGCTCTATGATGTAGTGGAATCTGATGTCCAATATGTCTTTGATCGGTGAATGTTAAAAACATTGTTGCAGGGGGGGCCAAATTTTTTTTAAAAAGGGTAATAGCGCGTATGTTATCACAGTACATTGGAATTTTATTGAATCCAAGACCATATTCGGTAAGCTGTGATCTCATCCAAAGGACTTGGGCATAAAAGCTGGACAAGGCTATATATTCAGATTCCATACTGGATATTGCACTGCTTTTCTGCCTTTTTTGATGACCAGCTAACAAGTCTGTCTCCTAATAATTGCATACTTCTAGATGTACTTCGTCTATTATCTTGGCAACCCGCGTGATCAGCGTCTACATAAGCTGTTAAAGCAATAGAAGAATCCTTTGGATACCAGAGTCCCATATTAACGGTTCATCATAGGTATTTAAAGATTCTTTTTACAGCATGCAAGTGCTTTTCGCTAGGCTTTGCCTGATACTGTGAACACTTGCTTAACAACAATTGTAAGGTTGGTTATCTAGGTAAGATTTTAGGGTGCCAACAATTCGAACGATTGGGGGTTGGGTCAACGGATTTCCCTTGTGGATCTTCATCCAGTTTGGATTTTCTCACCAATGGACTATCCTCGGGTCTCTAGATTCCTATCAGATGTTTTCTAAGATTATTGAGCATATTTTAGACTGGTTTTAAGATGCATCTAGGACTTTGTTAAATTTGTAGTCCTAGAAAAAAAGGATATTACTTGCACCATCATGACATCTTAAACTTTGAACACATTTTTTTTTATAATTGGTCACATAGTTCAGGTTGTAGTAGACGCAAGATTATTTCTTCAACATAGATTTGAAACCATGAGAATATCTTTGCCTTGTCTTTCTGATGAACAATGTGGGGATTTCCAAGTTCTTTAGAGAATTCCTGAGAGAGTAGAAATTTCGACAATAGATCGTACCACGCGCGATGAGCTTGTTTCAACCCATAGAGAGCCTTCTTAAGCTTATACACATGATTCGGATTGTCTTGATCCACAAACCCATCCAGTTGACTGACATAAACTTCTTCGCGCAGAATGCCGTTCAAGAATGCCGTCTTAACATCCATTTGGTAGACAATCATATTCATGTGAGCAGCATATGCTAGGAAAATTCGAATAGCATCAAGTTTAGCCACTGGAGCAAAAGATTCCTCAAAATCAATTCCCTCTTCTTGATGGTAACCACGAGCAACCAAGCAAGCCCTGTTTTTCAGAATTCCTCCCATTTCATCAAGTTTTACCTTATAAATCCATTTTAAAGTAATGACCATCACTTTATCTGGACGATGAACGAGTTCCCAGACTTCAAGACGTTCAAATTCATTCAGTTCCTCTTGCATTACTTCAATCCAACATGATTGAGTTAATGCATCTTTATAAGTCTTAGGTTCAACTAATGAGAGAAAAGCATCATAGTAACAAAATAAGGCTTGTTCATGAAGTTGGAGTCTTGTGGAAATAGGTCTTTCGAGTTCACTGATGATGTTATCTAAAGGATGATCCTTGGTCCATTTGGTAACGTGTTCTGAGTAAGGAGCAGCAGTGTGCACAACAATAGGAATAACATCCGAAGAAGAAGATGCTTCAGAATGGTTTTCTAGAATTGAAATACCAAAGAACGAATCATTATTCATGTGTGAAACATCTAAGTCATGATTGTCTTCTTCCGCGTCGTTAGGAATGATAGGAGATTGAGTTTCGAAGGTTGTTTGAGAGTTACTAGGTGATGGTGTATCTTGGTCAACAGTTGTTGAGGAAGGTGAATCGGTTGATGTAGCGGTTGCTGAAGCTACTACTTCAGCAATTGGAGCAATGACTTCAGGGGCTGGGCGATCAACACTTGATGGAGGGTTGAGTAATTCATCAAACAGTGGTCGAAACAAAACATCCTAATTAGTTCTTGAAGGTGGTATAAACTGTGTTGAAGGAGGAGGGTTTGGTACGAGTCCTAAACTGATTATTACAGGAGTTATTTCATGAAGTGCGGGTCCTGAACTGCTATGTTTAGAAGCCATCGCTGTCAGCTTATCAAAATCTACATGAATTGTTTTGATGATTCGTCTGGTACGTCGGTTGTAAATTCGAAATGCTTCCAATAAAAATACCAATATCAGCCTTCGGTTGTAACTTGCCTAAGTTCTCACTATCATTTGTCGGATAGTAGAGTGCACCAAATACATGGAAAAACAATAAATCAGGAAGTTTGTCATGTAAAAGCTCATATGGTGTTTTTTCGTGACGAAGACGTATGATGGAACGATTTTGGGTGTAATATGCGGTAGCAACTGCTTCTGTCCATAGGAATAACGGAGCTTTTGCATAAATCAACATTGTGTGGGCAGCTTCAATTAGCGTACGATTACGTCTTTCAACGACACTATTTTGCTGTGGAGAGCGAGCAACAGATGTTTCATGAGAGATGCCAAGCTTCTCATAATATTCACGCAAAGTCTTATTAACAAATTTAGTTCCATTATCTATTCTGATTCTTCGGACAGGTACTTTAAGCCGCACTTGGATCATCTTGAGAAACTTGATTATGAAATCTGGAGCTTCATCTTTTGACCTTAAGCATTTTATCCATGTAAATCGAGAGTTGTAACAACCCGAGTTTCAGGTCAACGTTTATCCTGAGCTACGACGCTTATTTTTATACGTAACTAGTTATAATCGTTTATGCTATATATGGTTTGATGAAAATATTTGATTATATGGTGAATTTCACTCCGTGATTTAGTTTCTATTTATCTTTAGCATTTAATAAAGTCTAAAAAATTTATTTTACTGCTCCGAGAGCGTAAATATGTCATGTATTTTTCGACGTTTCCTCGAGTTTTCGTAAAAACCATGTTTAAAGGTCGTGTTTTGCGAGGTTTAACGTTTTAACAAAGGTTTTAAACTAAATTAGTGGGACGGAATAGATTTTTTATAAAACATGTGGTGACCCGTGTTGTAGTCGGCTAGGTGATAAAAATGTAACTATTTTGTATTAACTTTGCAAGGACTTATGAGAAGGAGGGACCAAAATTGTTATATTGTCTAACTTCCTTTCTATATAAAGAAGCACACACACATACATAACATTTCTTTACCAAAAAAATTCACTCTCCTCTCTTCCTCCTCTCCTTGCCGTTCGAAGTCACCCATACACATACAATCCATCACCACAAATTGTTTACTTACATGCAATACAATCTATTTATAGATTATTGATCCTTGTTTAATCTTCTACATTTCCCACTAAGAAAATCTCACATGCACTAAGGCCCCGTTTGGTTCGCAGACTCTTAAGGATTCTAATGGATTTGGATTTTGATTTCATTCTAAAACGTGTTTGGTTGGCAGATTCAAGGAATTCATAACCTGAATTCCATTCCTCAATGTGTTTGGTTGGCAATGAAATGGAATGCAAATCATTAACAATCCCACATATGTGAAATTCAACATTCCATAGCAAAATGGAAAGAATGTTTACAATTCCTTAGAATTCAGTAATTTCATTATCAAAAATTTATTAGTATTATTATTATTATTATTATTATTATTATTATTATTATTATTATTATTACTACTACTACTTTTTAATTATTTATTGTAATTTCTCATATACTATTATTATTTATTTAATAGTATTTATTATTATTTATTAATTACTTATTTACAATTTAAATTGGTAATTTATTATTATAATATTTTTATTATATTTATTATTTTATTATTATTATTTTATTATTATTATTATTATTATTTTAGTATTTTTTTATTTATAATTATTTATTATTTTATTATTATTATTATTTCTTATATACTATTATTATTTATTAATATTTAATTATTATTTACTTAGTATTAATATTTTTTATTATAATTGTCTATTTACAATTTAAATTAATTTTAAAACCTACTTTCTATTTTATATTTATATAAAAATATACTATTTATTATAATAATTTTAAATACAATAAGATTTAAAAAAATTATATTTTAAAGTATTTCTTTTTTGCTCATTTCATTTTCTCCCAACCAAACACGCATTAGGTTTTGCAAATTCCAATTCCTTTAGATTCCAAATCCTAAAGATTACAATTCTTAAAGATTTCATTCCTTAACATTCTAATTCCTTAAACAGATTCCAATTCCGTCAAAAACATTCTTCGAACCAAACGGGCCCTAAGTTTTTAAGAAGTTGGATTTTGGGTCAAGTTCTAGTGATTTGGTGCATAAGGATGTGTTTCTAGTTGCTAGATAAGTGTTATTTTGGTGCTAGTTGTTGGAAAAAGGTTTTGGTGCTAGATAAATGTTATATATATATATGTATATATGCAAGTATGCAATATATGAATTAATATACTTTTAGTCACGTACCGCCATATATG